>LT649240.1:0-78093 GCA_900128395.1 Stramenopiles sp. TOSAG23-2 | reverse complement strand
ATGATGTGATGGTAAAGAATGATGATCATCTGGTCCATGAAATTCTATTCGTTTACCATTGATCAAGTTATTATTAAATGCTGTTTTTTTCTTTTTGTTTTCAATTTCATGTGCCAACGATGCATCTAAATGACTTTGCAAGACATTGATTTCATTTGCATGTTCTTTTTTCAACATTTTAATATGTTCGTTTTGTTCTTTTACGATATTATCGTATTTCAATTTCAATTCAAAGACATTTTTACGTTCTGCTTCAATCGTATCATTTTGTTGACCAATAATGTGGTACAACTCGTTTTCTTTTTCATTACGTGCTTGTAATGCAACTTTTTCAACAAATTTAAAATGCTTAAATTTATTTTCAAGTTCTTTTAAACGTACAACTTCATGTTCCAAACTAGTAAATTTAATTTCCATCGTTTCCATGTCGTTTTCATATTTCTCTTGCATCGAAATTAAATCATTTTGTGCCACTTCAGCTGCACTCGCCAATGCAATTACTTCTGATGCAGATGCATCTGCACGTTCTTGTGCTTCCGAGCAACGTTTGCCAAGTTCCTCCAATGCATCTTTACTACGTATTAATAATAAATTACGTTGTTCAAACTCGTTTGTTTTTGATTGCAACGCTTCTTGTAATTGCAACACGCGCTCTCTTTCTTCCACTGCAGTCCCTAACGCAGCAAAACGAGACAAGCCACGGTTTAATTGCGATCGTGATAAATAATCATCATGTTTTGGTGATGGAGAAGGTAATGGTACTGAATTATTTTCCTTATTGTTATTCAAAATGTTGTTACTTTTACGTGCTTTAAATATATTTTCATGTATATTTTTATTTGCTACAATATTTGTAGTATCAATGGTAATATTGTTTAACATGTTGTGTTGTTTACTTTATTGATTTACTTTTTTCGTGTTTGTATTTTAATTAATACGATGTTATCGTTGTATTTATTTATATAGTTATATATATATTATTATGTATACAAGTTTGTCTTTTAGTTTCCAATTATTTTATGGAAAATTATTCGATAATTCAACCTTTTTTTTTTTGATAATTTATTATTTATAATTTAAATATCGTCGTTTCAAAAAATAAAAAGACCAATTAGCTGACACAAAAATCTATTTTCTTTTTTTGGATACAATTGTTTGTGATGGTAATACGTTTGTTCAATTTATATATAATCTTTATCTTTCCTTCTTCCGTCTTTCTTTCTTTTGCTCCCTGTAGATACCTTTCATATACCTCTTAATTGTTTATTTATGAAGAATGTCTTGCAACGGCGGTGGTAAATACCTGGTATTTGGTGTTGTGCTTTGGCAGTTAAAAATCCGAGACGTTGATGCTCCCTCAAATACATTGCATTCGGTTTTTGTAGGTTACTTTGTATTCGCTAGTATATACCATCTGATAGGGTATAAATAAATAATGCTATGATGCTATGTCTATAGTATAATATTGAGGCAAATGGTGAAAAGGCATTCCAGCATTCACAATTCACACAAGCACAAACAAAGGCACACAAAAAGGCACAAAGGCACAAAGGCACAAAGCACAAAAGTATATAATAAGAAGGCAAAAGTAAAAATGGAAAAGGCTGTTATTGCTTTTTGACAGCGTGGAGCGTGGAGCGTGGAGCGTTAAATAAAAATATAATACTCATAAGAATAGCACAGTGTTATAGCTAATATAAATAGCCTTCTGGCCTTCCTTCTTGAAGAACAATCCGACGACGCAACCAAGTCTAAACTAGATCCCATAATTGGTAAATTAAAACAACCCCTATATTGTATATAACTATATTAAAGTGCATCATTGTATATATAAAAATTGGCAATATATATATATAGATGAACCACACTTGTTTTCTTTTTGAAAGAAGAAAGTTGTAGTAGTAAATGCCATATGAGTAAGGGTGCTTAACAATAAGCGACAATGGCTTTATTCGTTTCCACATGTTTATAATATAATACAACAATGTATGTTTAAACATATCACCCCTATCTATCTACGACTTCAATTATATTATTATTACAGTTATAAAAATATTGATTCAATATTGTAAAACAAATAGAATACGTTGAATATATAATATGTAGATATATTTTATACAAATCATATAATCCTTTTGATTACATATTAAATCATCATCATTAAACCATATAAAGTGATAACAAAACCAGGTTCATAATAACCGTTAATTTGGTTTATACATATATACATAGCAATAATAAACAAAAAATAACAACAATGGCTACATATTCATCAATATCTGAAATATCAACACCGCAAAAAAAAACGACAAATGGAACAGCAACCGACAATTTCACAACACCATTGAGTGGTAATAAATCACCAAGTACATTATCACCACCTACTTCCTTGCCAAAGTTAGACACTTCTACTCTATCACCAAGTGGTAAAAAGAAAGCAAAGTCAAAACGTTATTCAAAAGTTGCGGAAATGCAAGAATATTTAAAACAGTTAGAAAAATCACATGCAGAAACACGTAGTGTGGTTGAAAGTATTACAGGTTTAACACCTGAACGTAGCAAAAAACAAGACCCGTAAGTATTTACAGATTTTTCCATACACACATATGTATAGATAAGCGTATGTAGCATCGTAACTGTACTAACATTTTCAATAATAATAATAATAATAATAATAATATCAAACATACATGCAGTAAACGTCGACAACGTCGTAGAAGTACCCATACTTTTGATGAACCTACATCACCTAAAAAAGTAAGTCCATCCCATAAAATGTGGGTTGAATCATTAGAACGAATGCGACCGGTAAATACGACGAAACCAGGTACAAAAATTGGCAATCCATTAAAACGGCGTGCATCTATGGTACCAGTAAATGATGAACATCATCGTTTAGCAAAACGTTTAGCAACATTAGATTTTCCAGTTGAAGCATGTGTAGAAGCATTGCATAAAACAGATATGGATATTAAAAAAGCAGTTGATATTTTATTGGAATGGTATCCTAAAGGAAGTGGTGGGCGTAATGCAGTACAAAAATTGCTAAAAGTATTGTTAGGTGCTGAGAATAAATTAACATCGATGAAAGAACGTTTAGAAGGTTTATATTCTGAAGGTGGTATAGATGGTATAAAACATCCAGGTTTAGGTTCACCAAGTGGACAATCAGCAGCAGCAACAATATTTAAACAATTTGATACAGATAATAGTGGTCATATAGAACCTAGTGAATTCAAAGCTATGATGAATGGAATTGGTGTTTTCATGACAGATGATGAATTTCGAGAGGCAATCACATTTTTAGACGAAGATGGAAATGGAAAAATAGAATTAGATGAATTTGCACATTGGTGGGGTAAACAAACAGGTGCTAGTTTTAAAGAAATGAATTCTATCGATATAACATTTGATCATGTCGAAAAAGAAGCATCTAAAAAATTAAATGCAGAGAAAGTATTTTTATATTTAAACGATTCGCATACTTCGAAATTATGGATACGCCGTTCAGCTGGGCATGGGTTAACTACAGTACCACCAGGACAATCGATTGCACATCATGTCATTGTTACAGGCAAAGTAATCAAAATAGCTGATGTGTCAAAAGATGTACGTGCTATAAAAAGCCAGGCAAGGTATGCCGATGTGAAAAATTTAATTGCTCATCCAATATTTAAAAGTAGAAAAAAACAAGAAATTATTGGTGTAATAGAAGTTCATAATAAAGTATGGGGGACACCATTTAGTGATATGGATTCAGATGCACTGAGGAAAATATGTTCTCAAATACGTGTTGGTGTTTTAAAATGTTTACAATCATTGTTACAAGGCAGCCCTGTCAAACCATCACGCCGTGCCGGTTTGCCAACTGTGCAAGGTGCTAGTAAATCTCCATATGTATTAGCTGATCCATTTGATCGTCGGCAAACTTTTGATGTATCCCAAATGAAATATGGACAAAATACAAATTATTTAAAAATTGGCAATGTTAATAATTATAGAAAAAACGACGATTCAAGTTTATTACCTTCCACGATGTCTAAACTGAAAGATTTAATTGAAGAATATAATGAAGAAAATGGTGTAACAAGTCCAAGTCAAGTCGTCGATCGTCATGATATTAACAATACTACAGATAAATATTACACAACAGAAAGAGAAAGTGTGGTTGTACATTCAAATAATAATAATGGTAATAATAAAAAAACATCTGGTAAATATACCGTAAACAGTAAGAATAATGATGATAATAATAATAGAAGTGATGTACAAGATTTAATGGCACGTATGAGGAAGATAGAAGGTGATAAAAATCGATAGAGGGTGGTACATTAATTAGGGGTGAATGTGTGATCTTGGCCATGTATAATATTCAATCCATGAATCAAAAATATAAAAAATGGTATGATGTTGATGCTATATTATGTTTTGTATAATAATAATAATATTTTTTGTACTGGTTACACTGCTTTTTGGATTATTATTATTTTTATCCATCATTAACAAGCCTGTGTCCATGCTAATTTCCAAAGTGAACTTACACACTTTCACCCACTACTACTACTAAAAATAGTAGACTATTATTCATTATAACACCATCTCCAGACTTTTTACACATCAAACATATATATATATTCGTGGATACATACACATCATAAGCAAAGCAACTCAGAACGATTATAATCTCATGCCATGAATAGTATTAAAGTTTTTAAACCCTCTGTCGGTTCGACTTCATATTATCAAAGACCAGATGTTGCAAATTCAATTAAAAATCCACATCCAAATGCAAAATTTGAACAAAAGTTAATTTTGCATCATTATAAAGACCGTATTAAACAAGCAAAGTCAATTGTTAATACAAATAAATCCACTATTTTGTCAAGAAAACAACGTAAGAAGCAACAAAAGGCAATAGCAAAGAAACAAAAACAAATTCATAAACGTAATGTTACATACATATCACCAACAATGTCATCGTCATTAAAAAGTCAAAATAATAAGGAACAACAACAACCTGACAAAAATATTAAATATAATAATAAAAATACTAATACCATTATTAGCCCATTAAAGAAAAGAACAAAAATAATGTCTGAGAAAGAAAAAAAACAACAAATGGAATCATCTAAAACATTTATATCATCTACATCCCCTGTTACTAATTCACATCGTTTAAAAAAATCTAACAACGACTTGGATATATCTCCAGTGAAAAATCACTTATTATATCCATTATCAACAAAAGTTGCAAATAAACGTCAACAACGTTTATTGAAACATAATAAGAAAAAACAAGATAAGCATTTGAAACGTATAGGATATCCAAATAATAATACGAGTAATAAAAACAAAACAATAATTAATTCATCTCCAATAAAACCAACCTGGAATGATAATGTATATGATGTACCTAAACCAAAACATGAGGTACCAATTAATCGCCATCCAAATCGTAGACATCTCAAACCACATGTCCACCACCATAATAATCGTCGACACGCAACAATAACAAACAACAATAATACAAAAAATAATATGAGAAAAAAGAAAATTAATAATGAAAGCAATATGCTGGATTATAATGATATGCCTGGGTTAAAAACAATTGGTAATATACAACCAGCATGGAAACGTAAACATAAAGGTTATACACTACTACGTGATTTATTTGGAAAATTAGAAATCAATCAAGATACTAGAAACGATCGTTCATTTCAATATTTAGAAGATAAAAAAGAATATGCATTAATTAAATTAAAACATCATCATAAAAATAATTTCAAGAAGAGGAAGAACAAAAAAAATAATAATGGTTCTACTAATGATGAAAGTGAACGGCATACTTTGGCTTCTTTATTGAAGAAAAAGAAACCAGCGTTTTATGCAATGAAACATGTAGATAAAGACGGTACAACTTTACAATTGCATTTGCCAGATACAGGCTACCATAAAGAATATTCCATACCACAAGAAGATGAGGATGGCATAGAAGAAGTAGAGGATGACAACGAAGATGATAGTAGTATTAGTGTCATTGCAAGATATCAAGCAAATTCATTGAAAATACCATTAATACAAAAAGGAAAACAGAAAAAACAACATGGATCTCCATCTATTGACATTAATAATACAACAGCTATAGATCAAGATGGTGATAAATTAAGTAGTAGCGAATTGAAACAAGTACGTCAACAATTAGAACATGAATATGAACAAATACAAAACAAATTTGGTAATATAAAACGTAAAAAAAACAATAAATTAGGAAGTTACCATAAGAAACATAATAAACGACGACGTGGTATTAATAATAATGATACAGTTGTTATTAAAACTAAAAATAATAAACGAATAGAATTTCATGGACCAGATGATCATCATTCTTTACCATCACATCATGTATCTATCAATACATTATCAAAGATACGTATCTTAGGTGCGATGCATCATCATCATGTGTTAATGAAAAAGAAGGAGGTGGTAGTCATTCCAGAAAATAGTAGGACTATTTAAAATCTTGAAAAATATTATATACTAATACGAGTATAATATATATATGCATATATATGCATGTATTAATAATAAAAAAAAAAGAATTTTTGTGTACAGCTTATGATGAGGATATTTTAAAATATTTTTAATACACTGCTGCTGTGTGATCGTCGTGACTATTTACAGGTTTCGTCTCTCATCTCATATCTCTCTCGCTCTCTCGCTCTCTCGCGTGCTCTTACATACCAACAGAATAAAGTGCAGTATCTCTCTCTCTCTCTCTCTCTCTCTCTAATTCGACTTTTTTAGAGAAACCCATGTGGCTTTCACGCCGACTACACTCTCCTAAGAAATTAATTATCCATGCATTTTCTTTTTCAAATGTGCAACATATTTATCATAATCTAATGTTACCTGTTTTTGATTAATTGCTTGTTTCACAAATTGACCATCGCTGACATACAAAATCCTATCAGCATAACATTCTAAATCATCATTATGCGTTACCATTACTAATGTTTTTTTACCAATTTGATTGACGGTTAATAACAATTCCATGATCTCCAATGTATTTTTTGTATCTAAATCACCAGTTGGTTCATCTAATAATAATATTTCTGGATCATTTGCTAATGCACGTGCAATTGTAACACGTTGTTGTTCACCACCACTTAATTCTATATAGATATATATATTCAATAATGTTAGTATGTAATATATATATATGTCTTTGTCGTCGTATATATGTTGCTATATAATATGCTTATAACAAGAAGGAATATATATATATATATATATGAACTTACCTGATGGTATATGATCCAACCTATCTTCTAATCCAACCATTGTTAATAATTTAATAGCACGTTTTTTCATTTCTTTTTTAGATAATTTACCTTGTATTGACATTGGTAATTCAACATTTTCCAATGCAGTAAAGGTAGCTAATAAATTAATTGTTTGAAAGACAAATCCTAATTTGTTTAATCGTATTTCAGTTAAAAATGAATCTTTTGCAACAGCCATATCAATATCGGTATTCAATATCTTTACTTTACCAGAAGATGGACAATCAATCAATCCAATGCAATTTAATAATGTCGTTTTTCCACCACCACTTGCACCACGTATCATAACAAATTCACCTTTTCGTATGGAATAAAATTCACTATTATCATGGATATTAATTTCACGCAAAGCCGTGACAGCATCCGATCTACCAGGTAAACGATATTCTTTTTTTAAATTATGTACGGATATTACAGGTTCCTATTTGTGTGTGTGTGTGTGTGTATATATATTGTTGTTGTTGTTAGAATAATATACTAAAAAAATATTATTATATTTGTTGACATATTATTCAATTTTGATAAATATAATAATAAATAGAAGAATCTTGAATGAATTATATATATATACTTAAATAACTTACGCCTAATTTTTTCTCAATTGGTGGAGTGTATAAGCCTCCATCTGTTTTCATTACTAATGTTGCTGATTGTTTCGAACCGTTGTTGTTGTTATTATTACTATTGGTTGGTTCCAAATTTTTCTTTTCCTCATCATCGTTATTATTATTATTCATTTTTACAGGTGTATTTAATCCAGATGCATGTATACTTCTCATATCCACTGGATCATTTTGAAGAGTCATATTGTTATTCTCATTATTCTCCTCTTCCTTTTTACTGTTATTATTATCGTCGGTGGTTAATGATGACATGGCTATTGCATTCTACCAATCTCTCTCTCTCTGTGTGTTGGGTTCTATCAAGTTCTCTCTCAATCTCTCTCTCAATCTCTCTCTCTCAATCAAATAAGTCAATAAGTCTACATATATATATATTAATAGTAATCAATAATCATCAATGTTATTTTTGATGATGTAATGGTAAATGTATGCTATTTATATATTATAACCCTTGAAGAAACATAACTTTGCCCCTTCACGGCGTGGCCAAAACATTCAAATTTAGACATAGGAGTTTTGGTGTACTTCCACTGGAAAAGTAGTAGTCTTTTATGGTTTTTCATTTGGGAAATGGGCATCCCAAAAGCGCATCTTGTGAATACCTTGTAAATGAGCGGCGGATCTCAAAATTAAAAACGTTGGGTTGGTGATTTAGTATGGGAATAGCAGGTGTTATAATTTAATGCTGTTTAAATTCCTATCCTGATAGGATAAATTAACCATAGTCTTTGAATATTAAGTACGAAATATACACACATATCACACATATCATCCTCTATAAAATGTTAAATTCAAATTTGAATAAAATTAATCACTAATATCATTACTTTATATCACTCCAAACAACGTCTCGTCCTATTCCATACTTGGATGCATATTTGGTATGTGTTTAGTCGTCATTATCAAATAGATATTATGCTTTGTACTTCTTAGTAGTGTTATTGATAGGAGATAAAATGTTTGACGGTGATTTTATTTATTTTCAATGCTATCCCATGCTAATTCATATAAAGTATGCCATTATATTTTCACGGTCCCTTGAATTTTGCTCTTGTAAAATGTAACGCTAACCTGATATTGCGGGTATTTAAAAAGGACACCCTTTATAAGTACCAAGTTGGGGCAGTTTTACGGCCTATCTCCATGCTAATTTTTAAAAAAAAAGTCAAAATGGAAGGTCCTATGGTGTATACCTGCTATTTTGATAGATGTCCGTTTATAAACTAACAGCCTACTTGAGTGTAAGACATGAGCTGGCTTACCTCACACTCATACGAAGTGACGCTTCTCTTGTTTCTATTTTATATGTATTCTTAGAGTAATTATAGTTCCTAAAGATAGTATTATATCTATGTATCATTTTCCATTATATTATGTCTATTTATTCAATTATTATTATTCTTTCAAGTACCTTAATTATTACATATTATTTACTTTATTATTAGTTATATTTAGTTAGTAATTTTAAGTGATTCATAATTTTTAACTTATCAATTGTTGTTTTATAGTAAGAACCTATTCGTAAGAATGTTTTGGGATAGCAAAGCAAAGATTGTAATTGGCCAAAGCTTCATTTGTTTGATATCTTTAAATTAATAAATATAAAGAGAATTAATTTTATATTAAATATTACTTTTTATGCCATCTGGTATACCCTGCGCGATACTGCTGACTATTAATATTACTTTTTATGCCATCTGGTAATCGCTGCGCAATACTGCTGACTCTGTTTGTTGCCGCCACCTCTGCATTCGGTGCAGGTCTTGTGGTCAGCTTCAAAATCAGCAAGACTTTGCGGTCTTTTGCATCTCTTGCATTCCTGCCACCCTTTACAATTTCGTGCTTTCGTCTGTTCTTTGCAAAATTCTCGCGAAATTCTTCTTCGTCGGGATTTTCTTTGCAGTGCCTTTTATGATTCCCTAGGCCCCCTGATGTTTTATAATCCAGCCCGCAGTATTTGCATGAATACTTCATCGTTGTCGTCGTTGTTTTTGATTTCTACACGGCGGCCACGCTTCACTTGCTTTGTCACTCCATTTTTCATTTTCATAGTATACGTCGTCGTCTTCGTCTTCTTCTTATTATTATTATTATTCATTGTCCTCTTCTTCGTCGCCGTCTTCCGTCTTCTTCGTCCTTTCCCTTTGCCTTCGATTGACAAACCATCGGCATATTTTTTGAAACGTATAACCTGTTTCTGTTGACAATTTCTGTAAAAATCGATCCTTTTCTTCCTTGGAAGAACTTGGCAATGATATGTTGGTTTAATGTGTTGTCCTTTGTCTACACATGATAAAGAGCATAAAGAGCATGATATTACACCATTTGATAAAGCTTACAAAGGTAAAAATTTCTCATTACATACTTTGCGTACACGTGATTTTTACGTACGTATCGATAAATCTGGCCAAAAAAATGTGGTTTACCTTCTGCATCTCGATATACATATATCGTGCATCTTTCGATAACGATGTTACAACATTCATTGCATTGCTTGATTTCTAACAGAGCATTATTTTTATAAAATGCCCTGTATTTTTTTTGCATATCTTATTTTTCAAATTCATCTTCAGCATTTTTGTTGTCAACAATTGTCATATCCCTATGATGGCATTCTTTGTAATATAATTTCATTACAAAATCATCAGACAAAGATCTACATATGTACATATCAAGTTACAAATATATATAAGAAAAAACAATATATGTCAAGAATGATACATCCATCTAATAGGGAGAGTTAGAACGAGTTAGGCGTTTTTCGGTGCGGCTTGGTACAGACGAAATATAATTTACATTGTACATTTTTGATAGTTATAATATAATATTTAGTATATAATCAGTACGATGTGGACCAAAATACACAATGCACTAACTGGCTAACAACCAGTATGCACGTATTATAAAGCAACAGCAATTCAACAAGCACAACAACATTTTTTTTTTTTATTTTAATTATTTTTTTTTTAAAAAGCACAAAACTAAAAGTTCCTTCCTAGTCGTCTTCTTCTTTCTTCTTCGTCTTTTTCTTCTATATAAGCACTTACATAAAAGTCGTTTCATCATAACAAACTCATTTTCTATAATAGTAATTACAAAATATAGAAAAAATGGCTGCTGCATATGGTGATCCAAATGGCCATGGCCATAATCATGCACTTACATAAAAGTCGTTTCATCATAACAAACTCATTTTCTATAATAGTAATTACAAAATATAGAAAAAATGGCTGCTGCATATGGTGATCCAAATGGCCATGGCCATAATCATGGTGTATATGACCATTCCCATGATGAGGATGATTCAATGTTAGGGGAAGAACCTTTATTCGGTCAAATTGACGTAGATAGTATTACATGTTTAAATGAAGCGGAAGATGGTATGGGAAAAAATCCTTTTAAAGTATATGATAAAAGGACAACCGAAGATCCATATTTAGAAAGTGATGCGGACGAACAGCTATTGCTACATATACCATTTACAGAAGCATGTACGATAAAAAGTATATGTTTCGTCGGTCATCATGGTGGTATGGCACCTCGTAATGTAAAGATTTGGGTTAATAAACAAGCACATGATATTGATTTTGATACTGCTGAAGATGCAACACCAACACAAGAAATGAAGCAAATACATGAAGATTTTGATGGTTCGTGTTATTATTTCACAAGGCGGGGGCAATTCAATTCCGTCAGTTCATTAACAATTTTTGTACAAGATAATTATGGTGCTGATACTACTAGAATTAATTTTATAGGTTTCAAAGGTGAATTTGGTAAAGGTAAACGACGTGCTGTACATACAATTTATGAAGTCACACCTGATGCTCTCGATAAAAAAGTAGATGAACAAGCACATGAATTAATGCAATCAAATACAAATCAAACATGAAAATAAGTAAAGGTAAACGACGTGCTGTACATACAATTTATGAAGTCACACCTGATGCTCTCGATAAAAAAGTAGATGAACAAGCACATGAATTAATGCAATCAAATACAAATCAAACATGAAAATAATTATGGAATGGAGAAAAGAGATTTCTTATCATGTGTGTGTATGTGTGTGTCTTTGTTGTACGCTTCGTAGTAAAATAGGAGATGTAAAAAAATATTTATATATATATTATATTAATTACACCCCCACGCGCGTTTTTATTTTTTACACGTTTTAGTACGCTTCATACACTAATCGTATACAACATCATGCACTGTACCTAGCTGGCTAGGTATCCGCACACATCAACTCTTTTATCAATTTACAAAAGCATCACAAGATATTATCACATACCGCTTCATACACTAATCGTATACAACATCATGCACTGTACCTAGCTGGCTAGGTATCCGCACACATCAACTCTTTTATCAATTTACAAAAGCATCACAAGATATTATCACATACAACACATCAGATATCATTATCTCGTGTATTTTTTTAAAGAATACAATATTCCCTCCTGTATGAATTAATAAATCACACCACTTATGAAATCCTATATGAATTTTATACACAATCAGCATCTACAACATTGACTGCAATATCTTTACTACCTAAACCGACGTTGACCGGATCGCTTAATTTAACTTCTTGTAACCAATCATCCAAATCTGTAATTATTTGTAAATCATCTAATGCTACTTTCAACGCTTCATTTGAATCGTTGTTTCCTAATTTTCGTAATTGTTCAAGCCAAAATTCTTTTTGCTCACTTTCTTTTGCTGCTTCTGCTTTTGCATAATATATAATTTTTGCTTCAAATTCCACACGCATTTCTGATAAAACTTCTGGAATTTGTACCAATGCAACTGAAATTTCCATTGCTTTTAATTCTTTCTCAGCTTGATCAGCTTCCGATTCTTTCGTTTTCA
The DNA here is from genome assembly GCA_900128395.1 of Stramenopiles sp. TOSAG23-2. Taxonomy (NCBI): domain Eukaryota; species Stramenopiles sp. TOSAG23-2. The sequence goes on along the minus strand of LT649240.1, from coordinate 65,255 downwards.
TAGTAATTTTCAATGCATCTCCTTTATCTTCTTTTCCTTGTGCTTGCGATGCTTCATAATTAGCAACCGCTTTACTATGGGCCATTTTCGAACTACGTTCTTTCTTTTTCAATTCTTCGTATTTTGTTAATACTTTTTTCAAACTAACGATTTTGCTCCTTACGAAACTCAATGTTTCAGCGAAGAAATTTGTTTTTCGTGTTGAACGTCCCATTTCAAAATCACCTAACATAGCAGTTCCATCTAATGCGGTTGTTAAAATATTTTCTAAATTTTTAAATATTTCCATAAGCTTTTCACTACCACTTTCAACACCATCTGCCAAATTAAAAGTAGCATTTTTGTAACTTTCCCATGTTTTATGTACATCGTCCAGTCCACCTGCTAATGTTTTTGATTTATCTCCATATGTTTTTGATTTTGATAAATTGGCATCAATTGCCGTTCTTAAACTATCAGCAAATTTCGATGCAACGTTAACAACGGAGGTAATATCACCTTGATTTTCCATGCTTTCCAAATAATCTCTCCAACGCTTTGCCTCTACTCTTTCGCTCCATGGTAATTTTGCTTTTTCCAATGCAATTTTCTTCAATGCAGTCCAGCTGCCAGCAGTGTCGTGGCTACGAATAAATTCGCTGAAAGTTGCATCTTCCCTTAAAAATGGATTTTTTACAAGCTCTTTTAAAAAACTTTCAAGACCAACAACACGTTTTGCCATGAAAGCATCTCCTTTTACCATACCTTTTGGTGGTAATCCTGGAATAGGTATACCAGTATATCTTGCATGTAATACTTGATATAACCAATCGAAATCACTGTATCTCCGCCGTACAACCATTTCATCTTTTCCATCAAAACGTGTAACGACTGCATATGTAGTAGTCTTTTGGATAAAACCAGTTGTTTTTGGATCACCAACTGATACAAATAAATCTTTTGCTTTTACTGAAGCAACCCATTTTTGATGTTCTTGTATAAAGCTAATTGCTGTATTTGTTTTTTCCAGACAGCGGTATTATTATAAAGCTAATAATGATACTACTAAATAAGTATTATTTTTTAATCTTGTATATATATATATATATATATTTATTTATATTTAATTAATGAATCTATATATTTCTTGTATTGATATATCTATCTTGTCTTGTCTTACTGTTCTTCCATCAATAACAGATTCTATTAATAATAATGAATGAATAAATTAGATATTTTTTATTATTATTATTCATGATATCAAATTAAAATATAAAATAACACTGTTCAGTATTGGAAATATTGCCATCTCACACTTGAATATCCAATACATTATTTTCCTGCTGAATGTTGGAGTTGTTGCAGAGAGTCCACGTCTTTGTGTTTATTTGTATAGAAATAGCGTTTAAGTATAATATTCCTTATACTAATGTTAGATATTTCTACTATGATAGAAATAATAACATAGACATAGTATAAATAACACTGTTCAGTATTGGAAATATTGCCATCTCACACTTGAATATCCAATATATATAATATAATACATTATTTTCCTGCTGCTGAATGTTGGAGTTGTATGCAGAGAGTCCACTTCCTTTGTGTTTATTTGTATAGAAATAGCGTTTAAGTATAATATTCATTATACTAATGTTAGATATTTCTACTATGATAGAAATAATAACATAGACATAGTACTGAAAGATCGATCGATTTAGATTTTTAAGATTATTTGAAAATGGCAAACAACAATGAATAAGTGATTTGATCTAATTATATTGAATATAATACAATGTACGAACTAAAATATACAGATCATATAGGTATATAGATATATACAAAGGGAAAAAAGGATACAACAAAACAAACATATATATATATATATATATTATATTTAGTAAAGTTTATAATTTTCTGTGTGTGTGTGTGTAAATAATGACTGATATTTGGAATTGGGCAGAGCGTGAAATGATATATACAAAGGGAAAAAAGGATACAACAAAACAAACATATATATATATATATATATATTATATTTAGTAAAGTTTATAATTTTCTGTGTGTGTGTGTGTGTAAATAATGACTGATATTTGGAATTGGGCAGAGCGTGAAATACACAAAAAAGGTGAAGTTGATTCAGGTACTTCTATCATAGCTGTTGAATTCGACGGTGGTGTCATACTTGGTGCAGATAGTAGAACATCTACTGGATCATATGTAGCAAACAGAGTTAGTGATAAACTCACAGAAGTACATGATACGATCTATTGCTGTCGTTCTGGTTCCGCAGCAGATACACAAGCCATTTCTGATATAGTTCGATACCAACTTGCATCCCATGGTGTAACATTAGGTGAAAAAAAAAAACCACAAGTAAAAACTGCTGCAACACTTTTTCGTAAATTTTGTTATGACTATAAAGATCAACTAATGGCTGGTATTATCGTTGCTGGCTGGGACGAGGTTAATGGTGGCCAAGTTTATTCTGTACCGATTGGTGGTACCATGGTTAGACAGCCATACTCTATTGGCGGTTCAGGTTCGACATTTATTTATGCATATTGCGATGCAACATATAAACCAGGTATGACCGGGGAAGAATGCAGAACTTTTGTTAAAAAAGCATTGTCATTAGCTATGTCAAGAGATGGTTCATCTGGTGGTGTTATACGTACAGTTATGATTACTAAAGATGGTCCAGATCGTGATTTTACACCAGGTAACAAATTACCATACATGACTGAAAACGAAACATTTGCATAAAAGAAAATATACATATGCATTCTATACCTTAAGATGGTCCAGATCGTGATTTTACACCAGGTAACAAATTACCATACATGACTGAAAACGAAACATTTGCATAAAAGAAAATATACATATGCATTCTATACCTTCGTAAAATGACAACGTTAGTCTCTCTTGTATATGTCAGAGAGAGAGAGAGAGATAATGTACTTTTTTATAATGAATTAAAATATTGATATAAATATGATGGTTAAAATCTAAGTTATACACGCGTAATAATTTTACACTTCTCGTGTTAAGTAATATGCTCAATACTCAATCGCAAGAATAATATGCTATTCTACTATAGTAAAGCTCTAATGCACCTCTGCAAACCAATACTCCACAAGCACAAGTTTTAGGTAAATACTTAAAAAAATAAATTTTACTAGAATGCTTGAGAATAAATGATTTTATTATTTTAAAATAAAAATTACTCGTATCATAAAAAAAAATAACACACGATATTTGTAATTAAGAACCCACAGAGTTTTTAACAAATAACACACACACCACACCACTCTAGTTTAATTTAAATGATTTGTGTGAGATAGATTATTTCAGTTATTTTATTCTTTTGAAGAGTAGGAATTATCATGAGTAAATTAAAAATAAATTATGCGTAAATTAAATTATATTATTAGTATCATATAAAAAAATTACTCGTATTAAGAACCCAGAGTTTTTAACAAATAACACACACACCACACCACTCTAGTTTAATTTAAATGAAACACACATCATAACATGTTTCTCAGATTAATTAACACAACGCACGCGCGTGCTTGTCTCCCCAAACGGTTTAAAATATATTATACGTTCGTATGCCCTTATTTTAAAAATTTTCTTGATGAAATACAAAGCATCTCTTGATAATATTTGCAACGTGAAGTATCATCAGTTAAAACAGCAATATCACGCCAAGGTGATGGATGCCAATATGGATAGTAATCTCGTTCCTCTGGACATTCAAAACCATAACGTTCTCCGTTGTTGCCTTGTCTCGTATAAAGTGCGGTTTGCTGCCTTGTCGTTGATTGCAATTTATCCGAAGTAAATAACCCTTTATTTCTCTCCCTTGTTTTACAATTCATATAATAATTGAAATTTTCATGTTGACCATATTTCGGATCATTTGCTTTCTCTTCGCTTGGAAATACTCTTTCATTTAACCCGGCAGCATTATCAGCTGTATTTCCACCATTTTCATTATGCCCACCACCAATTGTTGCACGTGTGGTGCCATCCCTTATTCCTTTCGTTGTATCTTCGCACATGTATTGTAGTATCATCTCACACTGATTCGTTCGGTCTTCTACACCACATCCATGCTGCGCAGTCCATTCTATTTGTAAGAAGCTAGATGCATAATAATACATGATCCCTTTCCCTGCTCCTGGATAATCCGATCTATATGTATCTGGTGCTGCATTCCTATCGTTGTTTGTATCAATGGCACATGATGGATTGCATTTATCACCAACTTGATATCCAGCTGCAGCATTGTTTTGACTATCAAATAAGCGATTATCATTTCGTACATTATCACTAACTTCATTTAATTTGTTGTTACTACCTCTAGGTTGATTCATATAAACATCCCCATGTACAATTACACATAATAATAATGTTAATAATATAATGATAAAAGTATTCATGCACATTGTATGATAGAAAGAAGGTATTTTATACACACGCAATAAAAAAAATGATATACAATTGTGGTTAATATATTTAAACGTTAGAGTTGTGTTTCACGGTTTGTATTTCATAAAAGTCTCTTAATTTTATGTTGAACGAAATGATCGTTAGTCCAACTATTTTAGAATTATGTATAACAACCATCTGTACACATGGTGTATAACTACCATCTTCATGAACAAAAAGTCAATATGGATCAAATGGCACACGACACAACCAGAGACAACAACGGGTCGATCATTTTAGGGGCCGTGAAGTAAAATTAAGGTGACGAGAGTTGAAAATAAAATATTGAAAATCAAATTTTTACACTAAAAAATACTGAAGAAACACTAATGTACATACACAGACGGGCATGTTCTCCCCGCACCTATTTTTATCATCCCTTGTCTCTCTTTCTCTTTGTTTCACGGTTTGTATTTCATAAAAGTCTCTTAATTTTATGTTGAACGAAATGATCGTTAGTCCAACTATTTTAGAATTATGTATAACAACCATGTACTGTACACATGATGTATAACTACCATCTTCATGAACAAAAAGTCAATATGGATCAAATGGCACACGACACATGACAGAGACAGAGACAACGGGTCGATCATTTTTATAGGGGCCGAAAAAAAAGTGAAGTACGAAGTATACCATGGTATAAAAGGTGACGAGAGTTGAAAAATAAAATATTGAAAATCAAATTTTTACACTAAAAAATACTGAAGAAACACTAATGTACATACACAGACGGGCATGTTCTCCCCGCACCTATTTTTATCATCCCTTGTCTCTCTTTCTCTTTCTCTTCCTCTCTCTCAATACATCTCACCAAACACTTCGTGCAACATTAAATAATTTTGAAAATTTTTATCATCCCTTGTCTCTCTTTCTCTTCCTCTCTCTCTCTCTCTCTCTCTCAATACATCTCACCAAACACTTCGTGCAACATTAAATAATTTTGAAATGTATCGACTAAGCCTGGTTTGCTACATTTATATGTTGCTTTGCAATAATATTCACCATTCTCAGATGTACTCAATACTATTTCACATAAAAAGATACCAGATGCTTGTTCATAACCAGGGCGACTGGTAAATTGATGATCTTCAATAGCATATAAAAATAATCTTGTACCCGTACCAACTAAACCACTTGCAATGATACCAAAATCACGACTTTTTAAATGTTCATTTAGCGTCGATATTTCAGGATAATATTGTATACCTGAATGAAACCCTCCACATGGTTGCATATTTACCCACATTTCTTCAAATTTTGCTGCTTTTAATTGAGCATTTTTTACCAATGTAAAATCATACATATTGTTATTATTATTATTATGAGTTGGAATATTTAATTCAATACCATTCAATGATGCAGGTGCAGATGGTTGAAATTGATTTATATTCGTTTCCATATGCCCAACGTTTGTATTCACTGGTGATGCTACTGCAGTTGGCATATTACCATTACCATCAGTTAATTTCGATTCAATACTATCAACACTAACTTTTGATTCAATATCTTCTCCTTGCCTCATCCCTCGTTGTTGTTGTTGTTGTTGTTGCTCACCATTATTCTTTCTTCTCGTCTTCCGTTCCTTTTCATTAGCTTTACGTTGCATTTCTGAATCAATAATATGAACTACTTTTACAATTTCACATGGTATCAATATGATACTTAAACAACACATTATTATAAAGAACCAATAAAAATCTATTTCACCTCCTTTTAAATTGACTAATATCGCAACTAAATTCCAACATGCTAAAATAAAATCCAAGACTAAATATACAAAAAATGTTCGCACTTTCGAACGGCCTTGATAATCATTGCATTTCCAATACATTTTCATTAGAATGCCATAAATAAAACCAAACATATAACTGAAACCTTTAATATACAACCATGACGCGATAGGCAAAGATAAAAATACTTTTGGTTCTAATTTTTTTTCTTTATATTGTTCATCAATGCTAACACTCAAGACATAAGTTCCTATAATATAAATTATACCCATAGTACCAGAAGCACCGGCAAATTGTAATATAGCTGCTTGTGCTGCAGCTTTACCAGTTGGCGCTATACCACCCCATTGACTTTGCGCCGTTATTGCATTGTTTCGATACCCAGGCGTTGTGGTTGCCGCAGAACTTACAGCCCTGCCTCCACGAGTAGTATCTAATTTGGCTCTTGGCATCGTTGCACCAGCAGTACGTGAACGTGATGCATTTCTTGGTTTACCAACAAAACGTTTTCCAGAATTAGTTAAAGGCATCTCTTATTACTTAATATATTATTATATTATGTTGGTTTTATTAGTAATATTATCTTCAATATGTCAGTACGTGAACGTGATGCATTTCTTGGTTTACCAACAAAACGTTTTCCAGAATTTGTTAAAGGCATCTTTTTTAACTTAATATATTATTATATTATGTTGGTTTTATTAGTAATATTATCTTCAATATGTTTTTGATATCGTTGTTTCTGTGTATGTACATCTTATTATCATGTTGGCAGTTATTATAGTTTATATATTTCAGTGCATACATATAAGTTACGAAAGTATAGTTGTATCAAATAATAATAATAATAATTTACATGTAAATAGTATAGGAAATAGAATTGCAGATAGGCAGATGCATATTTATATGAATTGTGAGTTGCAATATTCACCAATTCACAACCAATTAGAAAACGGGACAACGGGGAGAAAATTTCAATTGGATTCAAATGATAGGGGAAAATGTGAGTAGACTATTAACTATAAATAAAAAAAGTGAAAAGAAGGATTTTTCACCTCGATGTGCAAAATGCAAAAAGGGGGGACTGTCCCTAACCCTAATCCTAACCAATCGATCGGTTTTTTTTTTTTTTTTTTGACAAATTTCATTCCTCGACCGTATTCAATACTCTGTACCTGCTATTGCAATAAACAAACATCTACCACACGAGAATATATATTATATATATAAACACACACATAGAATGTACATATCATGAAGATAGAAATATTTATATATTATATATATATATATATACAAAACAAATCATTATATCCAAACAATATAAGATTTGAAATACAACAATATTTAATAAATAACAAATATGATGTTCAATGATGTCTGTTGCGTGTCTGGTAGAGACAATAGCGGCAGTAATATTAAAAAAACACAAAGATTAAAAGTAGTACTTGATATTGATGAGACACTGATTCATGCAGAAGTCTTCAATGATGTCTGTTGCGTGTCTGGTAGAGACAATAGCGGCAGTAATATTAAAAAAACACAAAGATTAAAAGTAGTACTTGATATTGATGAGACACTGATTCATGCAGAAGTCAATGAGAACGTAGCAAAATTACGTACTGGCATGGATGGTAGCAATGAATCGAAACGTAGTGACAAAGTGGAAGGAATATTGGTGAAAATCCAAGCACTTGATGGCACTTTGCACGACGTGGTAGTTAGAAAACGCCCTGGCGTAGATCGTTTCTTGAGAAACTTAGCGTTGGAACATGATGTATATGCTTTCACAGCATCTGAAAGTTACTATGCTAAACCAATTTTGAACTTATTAGATCCAAAGAAAGAAATTTTCATTGGATGCTATTACCGCACGGAGTGTACCAAATTTAAAGGCAAAACGTTTGTAAAGGATTTGACCAAAGTATGTGACCAAAACGATATGACGCGTACGATACTTGTAGATAACAACCCAATGTCATTTTTACCACAACCTAGAAATGGTGTGCCAATTTTAAGTTGGTATGGTAATTGCAGAGATAATGCATTGAGTATATTAGAAAATTTTGTGAAGAGACTGAAACCATTAGATGATGTACGTCCATTTTTGAATAAAACATTTGGTGTAGAAGCCGCACTGAGTAAATACCAACCAAATAATGAGCAAAAGGTGACGTCACCATAAGTTCCATATGGATTAAGAAATGTAAAATGTAATTTTAAAAGTATATGTATGTAAGACACAAAATTTTTGGCAGGATGTACGTGCTTAGAGCGCGTAAATGAGATGTAAATAATTTAAAAATAAAAAAAATAAAATAAATTAAAAAATATACTCTTTTTAGAAGATAAAAAATATTAAAGTGTGTGGAAAAGTTTATATATATAGATTCTCTTAAAAGATGAATGCACACATATGTAAAAAGACAAGATAATAAAAGTATTTACAACACACGCACGCATACGGAGACAATGTGCGTAATGATAAATAGCTACACTTTTTGTATACCAGTATACTTCAACGTGATCGCGAAAAAAAATGTGGCTTTTCTTTTTTTCTAAATTTCACGCGATCTTTGTAACCCTAATTCTAACACAAGGTAATTTTTTTTAACTAAGAAATGGATTGGATTTCATTGCCACTTTTTGTGCATCTTTTAATCGTCTAAAGAAAATAAATTACCATTAAAAGAACCACCACCATTTCGATTAAATACAAGGCAAGGATATAATTATAAACGCCATATAGCATCACATGTTGTACAAAAAAATAAAGAATTAAAAGAAATTAAACGACAAGCAAGAAAACAAAATTATAGATACATAGATAATGTAGAGAGACCGCCGAATAATCATGTATTTTCCAAACGAGAATCATTGTCTCGAAATCATCGACAGGCATTGTTTAATAGTACACGTACAATAAAAACACCACAAATTGTAAAAAATGTTTATCAAAATAAACGAAATTTACAATTAAGGCAAAATACACGATATAATACGGAAACGATTGAAAAATCGCAGCTTGGTGAAGATGTCACTTTTGTTGATGAAAAGATTAAAAAATATGCATCAAATGTTTTACCGTTGCCACATACAGAAGCTGGAAGAATACAATTTGATTCGAAATTGGAAGAATTTGCTAATATGCAAGTGGAACGTGCTGTTTTAAGAGATAGAGCAAAGACAGATTATTATATCAAATATGCACAAGGGAAAACGATGATGCAAATGAATTATCGTGCAGATGCATTATATAAAATGATATGTTACGATCGTTATTTTACATTTTGGTATAAAAAACATGTACGATTTATGCATTACAATTTAATGAAATGGTGCAACTTTTGGAAAAATTGTTGTAGGCGCTTCACCAACTGGTCCAATTAATAATGGATCTGGATGATGCGTTGTTTTTTTCGTTTCAACAGGAACAAATTTTGGTGTTGGTGGTTTCATATCTATTTCAAATTGTTCCTCATACGATCTTAATTTTTTCCTATTCTTATTTTTTACATGTTGTTGTTTCTTTTGTTTCTTTCTTCGTCTTCTTCTCATGGCTTCCCATGGTGGTGTCCATTCCCTCCATGATCTCATCTTTTAATTATTATTTTACACTAATTTTATTTTGTTTTTGTATTGTTTCTATGATTTTATCTTTGTATATATGTGATTATATGTATAATAATATATCTACACATATATTTTATTGAGATATGTGTACACATAACGTATTTTTAATATATGTACATGTATCTAACAAATAATAATAATAAAAAACGTTTACTTATTTAAAAAATAATATTATAAAATTGTGCACCACAGAGAGAGAAGCTCCTAAGAATTATAAACCTTAAATGATCCAGTTACAATGCTATTTACCTTTAATCCTTTACCGTCTTACCACAGCGCCGCCAGAGAGAGAGGAGAAGAAAAAAACATATATAGATCTTTTCTACAGTATAATTGAACAATCAATAGATATATATATATGTGTACGAGGTGTGTCCTCGTATGTGTGGAGAAATAGTTTTGTATAAAATAGATATACAAGACGTAGATCATATATTTAATGCATTATCAGAATCAAGAAAATTACACATAATGAAATTATTTGGGGCACCATTTATGAGAACAGCAAATAGTTTTGTATAAAATAGATATACAAGACGTAGATCATATATTTAATGCATTATCAGAATCAAGAAAATTACACATAATGAAATTATTTGGGGCACCATTTATGAGAACAGCAAGGCCTTTATTCATGTTGGAGGAATTGGAATTAGAATATGAATTGATACCAATTAATCCACGTGTAGGAGCAGCAAAAAATACGAAAGATTATGCAGAATATATGTCCGGAGTGAATCCATATGGTAAAGTACCTACCTTAGTTGATGATGATTTCGTATTAAATGAAAGTGCTGTAATTGTTAACTATTTGTGTGATCAGTATGGAAAAGGAAATTATATTCCAAAAGCTGGGTCAAAAGAAAGAGCAAAATATGATGCTTTATGTTATACCCTTGTAATTGAAATTGATGCACAAAGTTTGTATATGCATCGTAAACATATTGGATTAAAACATATTTATGGTGAAGCACCAACTGCTGTTGATGCCGCTAAAACATATTTTGAGAAGCAATTTCCAATTTATACAAAAGTGCTGGAGAGTAATCAATACATGTTTGGAGATAGTATAACAGGTTTGGATATTTTATGTACGCATACATTTTTATGGGCAAAATCATTAGGATGGTATAAAGATGATCTTTCCTATGTGAATAATTATTTAGGAAGAATGTGTGCAAGAGATAGTTTTAAAAGAGCATATGAAAAACATGTGCCAAATACGTATACTAGTGGTATGAAATATGTAGAGAGATATAACAGTCGTAATAAATTGTAACAAGATGTACGTACGATGAACATATATATATATATATATATATGTACGAGCGTATAAATTTGCCAAACAAAGTGTGTGTGTGTGTTAAATTGTAACAAGATGTACGTACGATGAACATATATATATATATATATATATGTACGAGCGTATAAATTTGCCAAACAAAGTGTGTGTGTGTGTTTGTGTGTGTGTGTGTGTGTGTAAATATTATGATAATTAAAAAAATACAACATACTACATCTGTACTACTAATATACGAGCTAAATATACGAGTATGATATATGCTATATGCTGCTGTTAATTTCCGGGAGTAAAAGAAATTTATATATATAATATATGAGTAAGAGAATAATATATTATAATATATGATATGCATAGATCTCACATTTTTATCCATTTAAAATGCATATATGCATCATACGAAAATAAAAATTAAAAATGTTTTTTTTACCTTTCATTTTTTAATATTAATGATTCATCTCTTATTCCTCGTGGTAATTCTTTGCTTCCTTGTTCTAATCTATTTACAGATGGGATTTGTAAAACTTTACTGTTTTTCCCTGCCCCTCTTTTTTTCTGCCCTTTCCTCCTATAATATCTTTTGCCTGTTTTTATATTCACGCCGCCAATTCTAGCATAATTTGGGTTATTTATATCATTATTATTCATATCATTATTAATATCATCACCATCATCAACAAAATTATATGGCGCCCCATTATTATCATTTAATAAACATCCATTTGCAACATATAATTTTTGAATTTCACGTTGATGTTTTTTTTCTTTCAAATCTCTTTTTTCTATACCACTAAGTTTTTTCTTTCTCAGTTGTCTTCTATTATTATTTCTATTTTTTCTATTCATTTCTTCTATATTTATTGCATCTATACGTTTTTTTTCTAATAAATATTTTGTATATTTTTCTCTTTCCTGTGCACTACGTGCAAAAAATGATTCCGTTTTTACTACACCACTTGTTGCTCTTGGTGATATTCCAGCATTTAAATGACTTGTTTCTGGGTTATATTTACTACTTTCATTGCCAACAATACTGCCTTTTTCCATTTTTGTAAATCCAAATAATGGCTGTTCTGTAAATACAACGACTTTTTTTCCATTATTTTGTAACATTTTTTTATTATTATTTGTTTTCTTCCTTTTATTATTTACGTGTGGTGTTTGTAAACGTGGTGATATTTGATGTTTTATAGTTTGCTTTTCTTTTTCAATTTCATTTGCTTTTTTAAATATTTCGACAGCTTCGTCATAATTACCATTCTGATGCTCCATAAACCCCTTTTCACGCAATGTCGTGACTTGCTTTGATTTTGCACGATGTATTAAATTATTAATAGCTTTCTCTGGGTCTTGCATAATAACACCTTGTGATAATAACCATTGATCTGAAGTAGGCAAATCTTCGTTGATATTAATCACATCATTGTTCATCTTTTTTTTTTTCACTATAAAATCTATTTCCTTTCTATATAATATTATGTAGTTTATATCTCTATCAAATATAATATATATACGATACCTATGGAAGTTTTATATCTATCTATATTATAAACCATGTAGATATATACATTCTTTCTATTTTTCTCGTAGTGATTTTCTTGAATAATTAAATATAGACTAAAATTGTAACTGCCTTTTTGTTCGATTTCGTATACTTTGTGCACTTCTTTGTATTCTGAGGCTACTGGTTCCCTATATCTTCTTTTTTACCAAAAATGCTAAATGCTAAATTCATGCCAAAAAATAATAAACTTACTCATTGAAAAATCACACAGCACTAAATAGCACTAGCTGGCTAGCTAATACCTGGTATAAGGAGGAGGAAGAAAACATAGATTTACAATAATTATTACACACAAATAAAAATAATATAAATAGTATGAGTTATATCCAACCAGTTGGGTTCAATATATACAAATTAGAGTAGGCACCAAAACATGGGCAATCTAGCTGTGTGCGGGGGCGCAGAGAGGAAAGAAGCAGATGGTGATGGTAGTGGAAAACCAGGTAAATTCACTCCACCAACAACACCAGCAGCTAACGATGAAAGTAAAAATGAACCAAAACAAGGAAGGTATGGAAAAGCACCGGAATCATTAAAAGATAGAGGGGGAGATGGAAAAGAACAAGAAGGTAATCGATTTATAACTGATAAGGATTTATAGTAATAGATTTGTAAAACATGTATCATCAATATTTCTGAAAACATTTTCGTACATAGTATATTAAATATATATACACCTCCGTTTTTCAATAAGTGTTATGCATCGTAGATACACAATTAAATTTTTGGATTGTAAATAAAATAATTATATTCAGATATTATAAAAAATTTTAGTCGCTATATTTCTTCGTAAAAAAATACAAAAATACGCGCCATACGCGCGAGTTAGAATTTTTTTAATCATAGAGTATATACACACATGTGTGTACACAATTTTATTTAAGCCCCCTTACAACACTGCCTCTCTTTCTTTGCTATAAAGTAACAATATCCGTAAAAGTGTATGTGTAGTTCTAAAATATTTTCTTTTTTACATAACATCGAATTCATAACGTCGTACGAAAGGTATTCTCTACGCATGATAAATTAAAATTGTATTTAATCAGAGAGGATATCATACAATTATTATCATATAGTAGCAATTTACAAAAAAAGACAAAAATTGCATATGCATATATATACATGATGCCGTTACTTTTTAATTTTAACAACAAATACTACAACACTGACGACAATCAAAGCAACATTCACCACAACATTCATTACATGAGCGGTTTCGACCTATGTACAGATTGCATTTATGATCACCACCTGCTGATGCAAACCGATATCCGTCCGGTGAAATTGATAGACACAATACCCATCCTAGGTGCGATTTCACTATATGTAATAAATCAAAATTTTTTTTACTATCCCATACAATAATACGACTATCATGGCCACATGATATTAAAAAACGCCCTTTATTGGATGGGCTAGTGAATTTTACATCGTAAACAGCATCTTTATGACCTCTTAAAGTGAGTGCACATCGGCCGTTTTCTACGTCCCATAATTTAACAGTTTTATCGTGAGATGCTGTCGCTAAAAATACGCCATCATATCGAAAATCTAATCCTAATATAGGCTCTGTATGACCAGTATATGTTAATAGCAATTCCCCTGTTGATAACATCCATCGTTTGACTGTCATATCTTCGGATACTGACATAAAATCAGTGCCATTTGGATTTACACACACTTTCATTATAGATAATGAGTGGCCATCATAATACTCCGGGTTACCTTTTATACAATATAGTTGTGCCCTGTCTGTTTCTTTACGCAACATTGTCTTTACAGCATCTTTTAAATCCCATACACGCAATGTTTTATCTTTACTACATGATATTAATTGAGACGAATCCGGTGTTATAGATAAACCCATAATTATATCAGTATGGCCCAAAAATGTATGAACGCATTCAAAGTCGCCCCATACAAACGTTTTGTGTACAGTCCACATTTTGATGGTTTTATCCGCAGATGCAGTTAATAAAAAATTACCATCTGGCGTCCATGCCAAATGCATAATCCATCCAGCATGTTCCTTTAACGTGCGTACACGAGAGCCATTTCTTATATCCCAAATGACACAAGTCATATCGTGTGAACATGTTGCAATTAAAAACCCAATTGTTGGTTCGAATGCGCAGCAGTAGACTGCTTTTTTATGGCCATTCAAAGTATGCTCAAAGACATACGACTTTATTTTTGCTGGTGCCAAACCTTTTGGTATATGTAAATAAACTTGTTGGTTTATTTCCGCCATTAAAGCATCATTATTTGTTTTCTTTTTCCCAGTATTTACTTTGTATTTATCAGACATTGTTGAAACCAATACTACTACTACTACTATTACTATTACTATTACTACTACTACTATTACTACTGACGTAGAAAAACTATATAATTAAAAAAATATTATGAAATTATTGATTTAAAAGAAACATTATATTTTATTTTATTATATACTCATTATGATTAGATTAATGCTTGAGTGTAATATATGTTTTGTTATTTTTCATATAAATAAATTAACGTCTAGTATCGTCGCATCAAAAAAAGCAAAAAAAAAGGTAGAGGTGCAGATACAGAGGGTGTATTTTATTTGAAAAATTAATTCCAGGCTATTATATTATAGCTATTAGCTGGCCAGGCTATTATAATATAGCCCACAATATATATCTATCAGGCTAGCTCTAGCTTGCCTTAGGGCTTGCTACTGTAATAGTGCTATATTCTAGTATAATACTAGTGGAGCTATTGATTTTTGGAAAAAGTCTGTGTGTATTTTTCTTTTCACAAAACCACACATTACGGGTTTCTTGGTTCTAATAAATAAATATATATTTTTATATAGGTAATTTTACATTTTAGTACGATTAAGGGTATACTAAAAGTACATCAAACATTTCTTTAGATATTTTAATAATGACCTTTTTCTCTCGCTTTTTCTCTTCTGATTTATTTTTTTTTTTTACCTGCTAACTGAACCTAATTGTGTTCTTCGTTTGGCTAATCTAGCTGCTAACATATCAGCCATACCACCACCGCCACCGCCATTGCTTGATTTCTTTTTTATTGCTGGGCCACTCTTATCTACTGTTTCTGCATGTTTTAATGCGCCTTTACTAAAATTTTGTATTCCAGACAGAAAGGATGGTGAACCACCACCACTATTAGCTCTTGTTGGTGGTGGCATTTTTCTAGTTGGCATTGGTGGTGGCCCCCTGGCATTTAATGTTTTGCGTACCGGTGCAGTTCTCCTAGGTGGTGGAATACTTCCATTAACTCTACGTGGTGGTCCATTTGTTCTTCGTGGTGGTGGTAAACTTGAGCGTGGTGGTTCGTTTGACTTGTTGTTGTTTGGTAATGGTGGGGGAGAATTTGGACCTGGCAATGGTGGTGGTGGTGGCCCACCATTTGCTTGTTGCAATAATCCTTTTCCTTTTTCACTTAATACGCGTTTCATACCTTTCGCTTGTTCTTCCTCTGGTGTGCGAAGTACAGTTGCTTTTCTACCAGATGCTTTCTCGGAACACGCACGCGCAAATGCAGCAAGCCACATTGCATAATCGTTTTTGCTTAATGCAGCTACAAACAATGATACTTCCCCTTCACCAGGCAAAATTTCAATACAATATTGTTTTAAACCTGATGGATGAACAACCACATCGTCGTTAAAATCTATCGTATCCTTTGCAAGATCTGCAATTCGCTTTTTTTTGGTTGATACAGCATCTTTTTCATTATCAAATACAAATAATTTACGATCGTGAAAATCTAATACAAACCATCTTTTTTTCCAATTACGTCCACTATGCCTTGCACGTTTCATTAAATAACCAACTCTTTGACTATGTACAAAACAAGCATACATTTTTAACACGTTGGTATATTGAACAGAATTATCAGCTGCAATAATTAAAGGTGCTTCACCACCACCGGGTACGATTTCAAAGCAATAATCCCGCAATGCCAATACACCAATCACGGTCTCCGAGTTCAATTCAATCTTGCCCTTTGATTTTCCTTGTCCAAGTTCCGTCTTTTCATCTTTGTAATAAGTTATAGTTGCACTTTTATCATTACGTAATGGTGAAAATACAAACCAACGTTTTTTCCAATTTCTACCAGAACTACGTGCTCTTTTTTCAAAATAACCTTTTATTTCTTGTGTACTCATTATTACTATTCAATGATACAATTTATATATATATATATATATCACTAGAATGAATTTATATAATAATTATTTATATGATAATATATATATATCTATGGTACTATATGATGATCTTGTCTCTCTCTTACACATAAGATCTATATAAATGTGTATGTATATATATATATATCACTAGAATGAATTTATATAATAATTATTTATATGATAATATATATATATCTATGGTACTATATGATGATCTTGTCTCTCTCTTACACATAAGATCTATATAAATGTGTATGTATAGTATGATGTGATCCCAATGATTACTGGATTATCTATATTGATGGTCACACTTCTATGAGTATAGCATTAGTATACCTGGGCACCTGGTATAACCATGATGAGGAAAGATACAATGCCACGTTTGCCAATATGCCTGTTATACGGTGTGGTAGCGACACCACACAACAAGTGCACCACTTGCACACTTCATTCTTTTTTGTTGAGTCTTACCACACATAATATCTTTTTAATCATCAAATAATAAATAGATGTGATGGTAGGAAAGGATAGATATAGTGAATATACCAGTTTGCACCACAACACAGGTGCACCACTTCATTCTTTTTTGTTGAGTCTTACCACACATAATATCTTTTTTATCATCAAATAATAAATAGATGTGATGGTAGGAAAGGATAGATATAGTGAATATATATATATAAAAAAGAAAGTAGAAAATCACGCGGAAAAACAATGCAATCAGTTATTAATCCAAGTTTGCCAGATTGGCTTGCACCATCCGCAATTGCTGGTGGCAAAGCAGTTGTATTACAAGGAAACGGTATAGGCAATTTAAAATTAACAACTTTACCAGAAGTTCCATCACCGAAAGATCATGAAATTGTCATACAAGTATTAGCTGTATGTTTAAATCATCGTGATACATTTGGTATACAAGGTTCGCGTAAGGGGGGTTGGATTCCATGTTCTGATGCTGTCGGAAAGGTCATTGCAGTTGGATCAAAAGTCACGCGTGTAAAAGTTGGTGATAGAGTATGCCCAATCTTCACACAAAATTACATAACTGATTCTAACCGTGCAAATGCATTTGCGCTTGGGAATACCAAAGGTATTCCTGGTGCATTGTGTGAATCTATGTTATTGTCAGAAGACAATGTGGTAGTTGTACCATCGCATTTAAGTGATGAAGAAGCATCTACTTTACCATGTGCTGGTGTAACAGCTTGGAGAGGTTTAGTTACAGAAGGAAGAATGAAAAAGGGTGAGACATTATTGGTGGAAGGTACAGGAGGGGTTTCTATCTTTGGTGCACAATTTGCAAAAGCACTCGGAGGAAAAGTCATATGCACATCATCATCAGATGATAAATTGAAACAAGTGAAAGAAATGCTAGGTGTTGATTATACAATTAATTATCGGGAGCATAAAGATTGGGGTAAAAAAGCAAAGAAAGATTTTGGTGGTGCTGATCATGTATTGGAAATTGGAGGTGCTGGAACTTTAGATCAAGCCATGATGGCATTGAATAATAATGGTTCATTAGCTGTTATTGGGTTACTTGAAGGTGTAGAAGCAAAGATTAATGTTGTACAATTTTTTATCAAACAAATTCGCATGAATGGTATCTCTGTTGGTTCCAGAGAAGATTTTGAAGACATGAATAAATGTATTGCTGAACATCGTATTAAACCTGTTGTAAATGCCGTATTCCCATTTAGTCAATCAAATAAAGCATTTGAGTTGATGGAAAGTGGCAATTTTATTGGTCAAATTGTTATATCGTTGAATGGTAATAATAGTAGTTTGTGAGAAAATGTTATGAATATTGAATATTTATTAATATAGTGTATTTAAATACATGGTATGTGTGTGATATCCCACTATCAGAGAGAAAGATGATATATGATAAGACAAAATTTACATAAATTTCCCGGAGAAGAAGATGGGTGTGATATGAGGAGAGGTTAAAATTTTATTTAAAATTTTGTGTGTTGTGTACATATCTTTTAGACAAAGGAAGAGAGGAAAAGTGTATTTTACCGTATCAATGATATATATAAATATTGAGAAACATTTAATCAGGAATTATTTTACTCTCCAGGCCACAGCGGCCGTATGATATCAAAAATACGAACGTAAACATGGTTTTTTAATAATACCACTCTTCGTAAAACATTTTAAAAAAATACAAAATTTGTATAAAAAAATGTACGTCGTATTAGTTTGCAGAGGTGCATTAGAGCTTTACTATTATGATATTATTAGGATATAGAATATTATTCTTGAGATTGAGTATGATATGATAATGATAATTAATGTATTGAGCATACATTACTTATGATAGCACGGGAAGTAAAATTATTATATATTATTATATATTATAACTTTAGATTTTAACCATCACATCATTAGTATAAAATGTATTAAAAATATACCAACTTCGTGATTTAATATATATAATGATATACAGTATACGTGTATCTCTCTTTTATAATTTTAATTTACGCATTTTAGCGTGTATTTTTTTTAATTTTACTTATAGTAATTTCTATCATACTCTTCAAAAACGCATTTTATAGCGTGTATTTTTTTTAATTTTACTTATAGTAATTTCTATCATACTCTTCAAAAGAATATACAATAACTGAGGCAGTATCATAATATCTATCATCTCACACTAGCCAGCTAATAGGATGTTGATATTCTCATGTTATATATTATTAATATAATATATATATATATATTACATAACAGCGCAAGTGCTACTCTTTTTGTTTTCTATTTTAAGTAACCTATCATGAAGATCATCTAGTCTTTCATGTGGAGTTTCAATATCTTTAATTTTACGTTCCAACCTAACTATTTTTGATTCTAATTTTGTCACTTGACGTTTTAATCGTTCATTATTTCCATTATTATATGCACCACCAGCACCTGCTTCTACTTCTGCTGCTGAATCATCTGAATCATAATTCTTTGTTTCTTTTTTATTATTATTGAATTTTCCTCCATTTTTCATCAATTCATCTTGCTCATCTTCAATATCTTTTAATCTTCGTTCGTTTTCATGCGTTGTATCTTTTACATATTTTTCTACATCTTTCACTTTACTATTTGTGTTTTTCAATTTTTTTTCTAACTTTGCAATGTATTTCGATGCATTTTCCTCTTGCATCATTTTTCTCATTTGTTTTCTAAAATCTAATAAATCCTCTTTCATTTCTTCCTTCATATCCAGTTCTAAATGTTTCATTTCTTCCTTACAATGTCTTCGTGCACTGATTTCTATATCATGTTCAATCGTACCAAGTTGTGCAAATACACGTTGTATTTGCGTATGCAATTTTGAACCCATTTCTTTTACGGTATATGCTGCTTGATATTCAACACGACTAAGTTTGTCATCCAATTTAATGATACCTTTCGCTGCACCTAAAATTTGTTTTATTTCATTGGTACGTGCTATTTCAACTGGACTTTGATTTAAACCATCTTTAAGTGTTGGCGAAGCACCGTGGTTCAACAACCAGCGTGTTGCTGCTGCTTGTCCATTCCAACATGTTACATGTAAAGGTGCAGAGCATTCTAAAAATTTCATAGCACCTCCTAAACCAATTTGAAATCCCATATCAAATATACGTTGGTTTACCGCACGTGGATGTTCTGCAAGGATATTTTCAATCATAGGTACATGTCCTTGGCATAATGCCATAAACAAGGCACGTTTCCATGCAATCTGTGGTAAAAACCGTTCACGCTCACCATATGCTTGCATGCGATGATTGGTACGTTTCCTCCGTTGCAATACTTCCTCATTATTGATAATATTTTGATCGTTTTGCATTTTACTTTGTTTTAAAACATTGCTATTGTTACGTCCTAGTGTATTACTATTATTATTATTACTGTTTGATGGTTTAATGACTTCATCGTCATCTATCATATCATCTGTTTGATCGGATCTCCACATATTCTGTTTTTAATTACATATAATATTTATTACTTTCTTGTTTAGTGTTGCTGTTGTCTCTTTGAATGTTTTATTATAATGTATTGTATCGTGCATAAGTAATTATTGATGTTCTTATTGTCTATATTATTATTATTATGTTTGATTCTATCATATATTATCATATATAAATCGGAAGAACGAAATCGGTTTTATACCTGGTAACGTCTCGATCTCCCAGATGATCTCCTCATCAAAAAAAACAAAAAGTTTTCAATTAAATAGGAATATTAATATATACAAAAATATGTACTTATAATGGATTCTATGGTAATTAATGCTATGGCCCACCTTACTAAATGGCAGCGTATAGATTTATTGATGACATAAGCTTAAGAAAATGCGAGAACCTTTCCTTGTCATTTATTTATCGCCAGCTACGATGAAAATAGTATGGGAATCGAGATTGAAAAATACCAAGAAGACCAACAATAATATCACTTAATTGCTATTAGCTACTACACATCAGTAGTAACAACAACAAATACATGCACATACATATTTTATACATCACTAAGAAATATACAAAATAGATGGAAACAGTAACGGAAGATAGCGATACATATACACAATCAGATCAACACAAGAATTATTTAATATATAAAAAGTATCTAAACAGGAAACATATATATATTGAAAATATATAACAATAGAAACGGGGGAAAAAACAATAACTGTTATACGTCATAAAATAAAAATATAAAATGACATCCTCAACGACCGGTGAATCAAATTCATTTTGGAAAGAGTTAAACGAAGACGAAAATATTGAACAAGCAACTAAAACTACATCCAACAATATAAACAGAAATAACAATATTAATATCAACAATAATCTTGAAACATTAACCAATAATAATAACAACAACGGCAAGATTAATCGTTATACTAACAACAACGATAATAATAATAATAATAATAATAATATATCATCAGGTAAAATACAAAACCATCATTATTCAAACAAATCAGAGCAAAAACAATCTTCTTCAGGAGTTACACTAGAGCGTGCAACCGGTGCAGTCGGGATGGCATTAAATTGTGCAAAAAATGTTGTAACTCCTCTAAAATCAAACATGAAAACTGTAAATAACCCAAGTGGGTATGAATCGTTAGTAAATAGCAATGATAATGATGATAATACTTTATATATGTCTTCAGCAAGTACAACGGAAGATGAAAATAATATGACAGAAGACGATGGTGAAGATTTTTCATACGATGAACATAGTGGCATGTTAAGTGGGCAACATAAGACAGTTACCGATGGCGTATGGGATTCGTTTGGTGACAATTTAGATGAGTTTTATACAAATTGTTATGAATTTTATTATGAAAAAGGTGCTTCGACGTTTATATGTTCTAAAATATCAGATTTATTGACTTTATTTTTCACCATTGCAATTTCAGCATTTTGTTTTGTATGGGTAAATTGGACTAAATTAAAAACAGAGTGTAAATCAGCAAGTGGTTGCCAAAAAGATTTATCTTCATACATACACGTAAACCCATTGGAAAACAGTTCGCAAAGCTTATGGGGTATTGTAGTTGTATTGTATTTAATCGTTTTTTCATGTTATTGGGCATGGAATCTTTTCCTTTTCATATTTTATGATATATGGAAGATTAGACGCATTAGTAAATTCTTTCATGATCATTTACATATAAGTAATTCTGAATTGCAAATTATGTCATGGGATAAAGTTGTTGGTAAAATGAGAGATTTGCATAAGAATGGGCAACGTGTGCAATTGACGGAGGAACCTCCTACGGCACATGATATTGCTATGAGAATTATGAGGGAAGATAATATTTTCATACATTTAATTAATAAAGGATTCTTCGATGTTACGATTGACGTTCCATTTTTACATTGTATATGTAAAAATAGTATTGGGACCTTACCAATCTATTTAGGTAAAAGTTTGAAATGGAGCATATACGTTGGGATTGTTAAAGATATTTTTTCAAAAGATTTTAGAATACGAGGCGGGTGGAAAAATGGTAGTGCGGGCAATTGGTTACGTTTTAAATTGAGGATTATTGCAATCTTAATGTTAATCGTCATGCCTTTCTTCGTAGCATTTTTAATTGTATATTTTGTTCTAAATGTTGCACATGAATTCCATCAAAAAAATACAAAAAGTCCGTTGCATACATCTCAATGGACACCGATGGCGAAATGGCAGTTTCGTGAATACAATGAATTGCCTCATGTGTTTGAGAAAAGAATGGCGTTGAGCATACCAAAAGGTATGTCATATTTAAGACAATTTCATAATCCTTGCCTAGTTGTGCTTGCACGCTGTATATCATTTATTGCTGGCGGAATTGTTGGTATCATTTTCATATCATTAGTGCTCGTAAATGACCCTTTATTAACAGTACAACTCGGAGATTTAACTATTTTGCAACTATTAACCGTAAGTGGTTTAGTCTTGGGTGCATCTCGATCATTTGTACCATCGCCAGCATCTCAAGATCATGATGTTATGAAAGATCCGAATCAAGCTTTAGAAGAAGTTGCAGTTCATACGCATTATATGCCATTAACCTGGCGTAATCGTGGGCATACACAACAAGTATACGATGAATTTTGCTCGAAATTTAAGCATCCGATTATTTGCTTTTTAGAAGATGTTGCAAGCGCATTGATGACACCATATGTATTATGGTTTTATATTGCTCCAAGGACAAATGCAATTATGTCAACAGTATGTGATAAAATTGAAGCACATCCTTCTTTAGGCGATGTGTGTGGACCTGCTACTTTTGCAAAACGTGGTGTTGGTAGTTTTATGGCTGGAGGCAGTGATTATGGAGTAGCTATGATGGAGCAAGGCAAAGGTAAAAATAGCATGAATATCATTCGATCTGAAGACAACAATGATGATGAAGAAAAAGCTGCATCACAAATTTGGTCAACAATTGCAGATCCGAGAGTTTTTGAAGAAATGTCAAATAGTTGGGATGATCCAGGTGATAAAGTTTATAAATCATTTGTGAGTTTTAAAATGCAACATGAATTTTAAAATACGGATTAATGTGAAAGAGAGAGCCTGGAGACGACTGGATGGAGGAGTCGGCCGGGGAGATGAATAAAATAAAAAGGGAAACATAGCAACTATAATTAGAATAATATACCGTATATTATATATACTATTAGTGTATATCATAATGGATATTGGTTACCTGTATCCTGTATCCTGTATTTACCACTCGCCTGTATGTAGATAGCACTACTACTATACTATACTGCTGGATAAATGGATAAATGGATAAACCACACCTACATCACTATTATACTAGCAACACTACTGTACCAGACGACTACTCTATTTATTTTTTTTTAAATTTAAAAATGCATTGCACCATTGCACCATTATTATTTATAGACGACTTATTATACCAGTGGCAGTGGTGGAAATAAATAAAATTAAAATATATATAGGAATAATAATAAAGAATATTACAATAATAGAATATATCGGGTTGTATTGCCATCATGTATGTATTGTACATAGAATATCATATATATATATATATATATATACACGTATCCATTTCAAAGTGTGATCTGGGAATATTGGTTTGGAATTTTTAATTACAATATGAATGGTGTAAACATTTCTCATGCAAACATTACTACTAATACCATCACCACCACCACCACCACCACCATCGAACCCAATATCAATAATAATATGATAAGATTGTCAATATTTCCTAACTCCAAAGCAACCCTCCTAGGCTTATCAGTAGATCCGATTGATGAGGACAAGGGTGAGGGTTTATGTGTGAGCAAAATCAAAAATGGTGGTTTGTGTAGCGGTTTTGGAGTTCAAAAGGGCATGATTCTTTCCTTTATTCAAAATACTTCATATGATATTCATGCAAATTATCAAAAAATGGTTGATCACTTGAGAGCAAGTATAAAAGAATGTATACAACAAAATGATATTCAAAACGACTCTAAATCTTTACTGTTGGGTTTTACTTACCACAGCATTCCGCGTCTATTGCCTTTAGATCAAATAGGTGGGTATACCCACGATTTAATTATATATTTATATCCATCCGGCCAAGTACAACTTGGTTTGGAATTAGTTGCTTGTAACAAAAAGAATGAAGAGGGTTGTTTGGTTCAAAAAATTGCACAAGATAAGTTATGCGGCTTAAAAAATATCCAAAAGGGTATGATACTTTCCTTAATACAGAATACTCATTATGATGCCAAATCAAATTATGATAAGGTAGTTGCAGATTTAGTTGATAATAAAATAGCTTGTGCGAAACAGAATGATGTGTTAAATCACAGTGCTGTGTTACGACTAGGTTTTGTTCGTTCGTCCAGAAATAAACGACTGTTGAATAAAAAGATTGATGGAACGACAGCAATGTTTAAAAACAAGAATAATAATAATGAAGTAGTAGAAAATAAGAATAGTAACAAGCAAATAGTAGAAAATAACGAGAAGGAGAATAATATTGATGATGACGAACAAAGAGAGGAAGAGAGCATTGATGATGATGATGATAAAGAAGAAGAAGAAGAAAAAGAAGAAACTACGGAGATATTAAATGTAGTGAAAAAAAGAAAGCATTCAAAGTTACGTCCTGTCGCTCCAAGAACAGGATTTCAGCTATTCGCATCAGAGATGCGAGATCAGGTGTGGGATGAATACGATACGGAAAATAAAAAATATGAAACAGTACTTGTTAGAAGCGACATGACTATTCCAATTGCTGTCGCGGAAAAAATTAATGAGCAGTGGAATCAATTACCTGAATCCATGCATAAAACATGGAATGCGTGTGCCAGAAATGAAATTATTATTAAAGTGTATCCTTCTAAAGGAACCATAGGCTTGGAGGTAAATACATGTAAGCCAAAGGAAAATTTAGGTTGTGTTGTAGATCAAGTTTTGGAAAACAAAGCGTGCTGGGGAAAAAACATCAAGAAAGGG
The DNA here is from genome assembly GCA_900128395.1 of Stramenopiles sp. TOSAG23-2. Lineage (NCBI taxonomy): Eukaryota > Stramenopiles sp. TOSAG23-2. Next base: position 39,402 of record LT649240.1, on the reverse strand, counting down.
ATGATACTTTCTATGATACAAAATAGTCGATACGATGTTAACTCTGACTTTGATATGATTGTAAGGAAGTTGAAGGATGAAATTGAAAGGTGTGAAGATATACCTGCTGGTGAGAATGCAAATGGAGATAAAATAATACGTCTAGGTTTTATTGCAAAACCAAACCTTACATACAACGAATTAAAAGCACTGAAATATAAAAGTTTTTCAACTGCTTTAGGTATGAAAACGAGCCTTTTAAAAGATATAAAATTGTTAAGCGATCGTAGCTTGCAATTGAAGAATACGTGGGATACCCTTGAACCTGATATGTCTAATCATTTTGGTAATGATGATGCTATTAAAATCACTTCTATAAATGAAATCATGAAGAAATTAAATGAAGTGAATGCGGAAGTTGATAAATTATTGAACAATGTAAAAGACAGCGATGTAAAAGAAAGTCGGACATATAAAAGGATGATGAATGGTGAAATCGCAGAACTTCCAGATGGTGGTATTTCAAATAGGAGGTCTAAATTGATTTTAGAGTTGCAAAAGGGGGCACATGCAAGCGGTGTGATGTCTACAAAGAGTAAGGAAATAAGCAGCGAAGAGGAGAGTAGCAGTGAGGAGGAGGAAAGCAGCAGCAGCGAAGATGATGGTGACAGCAGCTATGAGGAAGAAAGTAGTAGTGAGGAAAGTAGTAGTGAGGACGAAAGGGAAACAACTCGAAGGAAGAAAGCATTAGTTGCAAAACGGAAAGCAGCGACCTTAGCAAAGAAAAAAAAAGCAGCAGCAGCCAGGGCAGCGAAAAAACGGAAAATTGCAGCAGCGAAACGCGATAAAAAAGCAGCTTTGTACAGGTCTAACAGTATTAGTAACATATCTCCAAGAAGCGGGAAAAAACAATATAGAAAGAAACAACAAAAAAGAAAAAAAGTCCGGCTTGGTGGACATTATCAAGTGGAGCCTGATAAGATTCCAAATATAATTATAGATTCCAGTAGTACAGATGCCAGCAATAAATATTTAATGAAAGTGAAAAATTTAGAAAAAGATCGTTTACTTTGGAGTGTAGAAGATGCAAAGGAGGTGTTGGGCAATCGTTGGGAAGAATTGGTCGATAATTATTTAAAGGAAGCTGCAGAGAAAATTGGTGGCACGATTGAGTATCAATTGGATTTATTAGCTAAAGCTAACTATAACATTTTGGAAGTGTTTAACTTAGCTGTAGGTGTGAGTCACACAAAAAATAATGGTATTAAAAGATTATTTACCGCGGATGAAAAAGAAAAATTTTACGATGCTGTTATGAAAGAAGGGACTGATTTCTACAAGATACATCATGATTATCTATCAGAAATTAAAATTGTAGATTTAGTGGAATATTATTATTTATACTTTATTCAAAGCGAGCAAGGAGAATATTTCAAAGCTAATTATGTTCCAAAAAAAGTTAATCCTTACGACGAAGAAGACGAATATAACGATTCTTGCGAGGTTTGTGGGTCAGGTGGTAATCTTTTGTGTTGTGAAAGCGGAAGCTGTCGACTTGTATACCATATGCAATGTTTAGACCCACCGTTGCACGTCATACCAGAGGGGACATGGTTTTGCCCAATGTGCACTAAGAAAACAGCAAAAAACAATGATTGTACAAATGGTAGTAGCAGTATGATGAATTTACATGAAGAAATCACTAGTAATAAATATAGCAATTATGATGCAGAAAAAGCAATGATGAATAGTAATAATATAAAACAGGCATCAAAAAGCTTGAAAGAAGATTCAGTTCAAGACGAACAGATAAATGACATAAGTGAACAAACTGGTAAGAATCTAAATCCTGACAATGATGCAGGTATCAGTATTACAAAGAATGCAACAAATGATTCGACAACAAATGACATAAGACGACGAGCTGAACAAAGTGATGATAGTAGTACTAGTAGTGCTAGCAGTAGCGTTGATGATGATATTTTACCATTAAGAAAAGAAAACCCAATTGGCATCACTCATAATAACCCAATAGTAATAATCGATGATGATAGTACAACAGGTCCAAATGACGATACCAATAATGATGATGACAGGAATAAAATAATCGGTAACAAACGGAAACTTGATTCAATAAGTGTAGATATAAATGCAAATGTGGATATTAATAATACCTCCGACTATGAAAATAACACTCGTCGTAACAAACCAAATCCTGTTCCTGAAATCATGTTGGTGTAAAAATTTATTATTTGACATGTCTACGAGGTTGTCATTATGACGTAGAGAATAAAATTTTCTCTTTGAAATCAAATAAAATAATAATACAATGCTTTACATAATGTTATGTTATTATTTGTGTGTATATTTAATTTTTGCTTTTTTATTTTTGCACACTTGTGCACTTAGCTGGTTTAGGTTATAGCCAGTTTATAATATTTTTTTCTTTTTATTACAGTATGGACACAGCATGGATATCCACTGTCTAGCACCATAGTGGAGAGAGATACACCACATAATAAATTATAAACAAGACATGGTAATAATACATATATATAAATTACATCAATCGTTTTTTTGATTCACCACCACGACGATAATCATCGTTGAGGTTGTAAACTATACTTTCAATGATTGCCTTCCATATGATGGATTTCATTTCTAATGTTTTTGCTTATGACAATGGCAATGTAAAAAATAACAGTCCCGAAAAATATTGTAATTCACGAAAAACACAAACATTTACTTTTGAAAAATATATGTATACACCATATGAGCTTGAATTTATACCAGATACACTCGTTGAATTTGCTAAAAATAATTACAACGCCATGTATATCATCGTTTGTTTATATATTAGCATTGTCATAATTGGACAGCGAATCATGAAAACAAGGGAACGAGCAATATGTTCTTCAAATTCTAATTTTTTTTTCGCATGGAATATTTTTTTAGCACTTTTTTCTATTTATGGTACATCAAGGGTGGTTCCATATGTTTTTTTAAATGCCGTACATAGCATGAGAAACAACGTTGATATTTATAATATCTTTGTATCCGTATCATGTGATAATGCTTATGCTGTGAAAAATGGCCCAGCATCATTATGGGTATGTTTATTTGTATTTTCAAAAGCTTTAGAGTTGGGAGATACCATCTTTTTAATATTGCGAAAACGGAAAATTTCAATGTTACATTTTTGGCATCATTCAACTGTTTTACCATGGGCATGGAATGAGCTTGCACATGAAAGTGCCCCATCAGCTACATTTGCTGCTATGAATTTAGCTGTCCATTCTTTAATGTATGCCTACTTTGCTATTGTTTATACTGAATATGGTAGAAAACGGTTTCCATCCCATGGTAAAATTCCAAAATTAATAACATTTGTCCAATGTTTACAAATGTTTTGTGGCATTGTTTTATTATCTTTTGCATATTATCATAAAAATTTCAATAATTTCTCGGCAACATCTTTCAACAACTGTAATGTGACAAACACGTCTATTGGCATATCATTGTTTATATATGTAACTTACTTAATATTATTTTTAAATTTTGCAAATGATAAATATGGAATTTATACACGTTTAAAACTATATTTTTTACTGTATAATAATAATAATAAACGTACGGAAGGAAATGATTCAAATAATTCATCTTGTAATGATAATGAAAATAACAAACAAAAATGGCCATGGAGAAACGAAAAATTGACACTTGAAGAACAATATTTTTTGGCAACACAACTTGTGACAATGTTATCTTATTTATTTACAGAGGAGGAGGGCATGAAAGTTTATGGAGCTTATAAACAAGTTGAAAAGCTTTCAAAAAGAAAGAAAATAAATGAAAAAGAATCTATCACATCTGGATTCATTGAAATACCTGAAACACAAAGTTTTGATCACATGTGTGAAAAAGATTTAAAGAAATATAAAGCCCGTCAACTTGTTTCTAATCTAGGTTTAAATGAATCAATGAAATTGTATATAGATGTAATGAACAAAGTGGCTGATCGTTCCAATGATAATCTAGTCAAAAGTAAAAAACTGAAAAATAGTAGTACTACGTACGCCAATAATGTGAAACATACTATAGTAAATGAAGATAATATTATTATTAATGATGACCCAGGTAAAATAAAAACAAGTTGTTCAATACTATATAATGCAACTATTATTGGATATGGTAAAGCAATGCCAAAACGAATAGTAACAAATGACGAAGTTGAGAAAGTAGGGAATTTCCCTATTGGCTCTATTCAAAATACACGATGTGGAGTAGTAACTAGGCATCATGCTAATTTATTAAATGGGGAAAATCAAATCCAATTGGCATGTGCAGCTATACAAAATGCTGTCAAGAAAGCTGGCTTAGATTTGTACAATGATGTGGATTGTATTATCCATTGCGGTGGAGTTCCTCATCAAGCGATACCAGACGATGCGTGTCTTATTCAAAATGAATTAGGTTTAGGTGATAGTGGTGTGCCAAGTTTTACTATTCATGCTACATGCTTATCCTTTGTGGTTGCTATGGATATTGCTGGTAGTTTTATTCAACATGGCAGGCATCGAACGATTATTTTATCGGCGTGTAATGCTGGAAGAACCCATAATGTGAACAAAACCGATCCACATACTGCCCCATTATTTGGCGATGGCGCTGCTGCAATTATTTTATCATCAAAAACTTTTGCCTCAAATGTCTTACATAATAATGAAAGTCTGTCTGGTGCAATTAATCATTATTCCTTTGAAACTTTTGGTGTTGGTAGCGATTTATGCGCGGTAAAGGGGGGTGGTACGTTTGATCCATATTTAAACAATGCTCAATTTATTATGGATGGACCAGGAACTATTGGCTTAGTTGGTAGATATTTAAGACCATGCACAGCACGTTTTGTGGATGGTTTGGATCATGGATTATCTAGTTTACGCTTACATCGTGATACAAATGAAAATCAAACATTTGATGTAAATTGGGTAGTACCACATCAAGCATCTGCATTAGCATTAGATGCATTAAGTATTCTTGGTTGGGAAAAAGAAAAGATCTTAACAACAATCTCGAAATATGGTAATTGCATTGGTGTCTCTATTCCATTAACTTTGATCGATGGTATTGAAAATGGTAGAATTGTTCGTGGGGATAAAATATGTTTAGTGGGTACATCTGCGGGTATATCGTTTGGTGGCATGATTATTACATATTGATTTCTATTATGCCCCACACTCTATATATATACAAAATATATATATTTGAATAGAGTATTACTGCATACCTGTATAAATTTTATATATTATGTGTTACGAACGCTTCGTACATACGAGTATAATGTAATTTATCATAATATATTATGAAATAATATTTAAATATGATATATATATGAGCTAAACGAGAAGAATTGTCAAAATCTAATTCATCAAATTCGGACGAGGATTTATCTATAGAATATTAAGTACGAAGCCGTATATATTACAATATAAAATACATATTTTACTAGTGAACCTGTAAAAAAACTTTAGATAAATTATGTGTAAGAGAAAATTTTTATAATAATGGAGATATCAATATCATACATATTATAAAGAAAAATTTAAATTATTGTAAAATATACTTCGAGTATCATAAAAGGCTTTTTGTAATATTATTTTTACGTGTACGTTTTTGCGTTTTATTAAAAACACACACACTACACTCTTTTGTAACGTTTAATTATGCATTTATATGTACGTATATTTTAGTTAGCATGACATTCAGTGTAAATTACACACGCGCATATGATTCGTATTATTTGGTATCATTAATGATATCAGTAGATATCGTAGATATCAGTGTATCTAGGTATCAGTATAGATATCAGTATCAATATATATATATATTTAAATTTTAAAATAACATCTTATTAAAAAATCATAAATCATTGTTTATTTTTCCAAAATTATCTAACTTCAGCTTATAGACATGTTGATAAAGTTTTCCAGTAAAATATGCAATTCCAGTTCTTTTATCAAATGCAATACCATTTAAACAGTCTTCTCCACCATAACGATCTTTACTTTTTAACAATTTTCTCATATCGTATCTAGCTATAACTTTGCCATTTTCTGGATCAATAACTATTACATCATCTTTATACCAAATATTTGCTAATATAACCCCTTTCCCATCATCCATTTTCATATATTCAAGTTCATTTACTTTATATACTTCCTTGCCGTTCCAAGTAACTTTTACACGACGATGTTCTTTAAATGATTTTGGATCCCAAAAAAAAATGTGTTGTGTACCATCGCTTACTATTAATTGCTTTTCATCGTGGGTAAGACCCCAACCTTGACCATTTTTTGTTTTAAATTTAAACTCGCTTTTTTTTTCAAAAGTTTTTTTATCAAAAACAAATCCTACTCTTTTTTTCCACGTTATAACTATAATGTTATCTCCCCATATGGTCATACCTTCGCCAAAATAATCATCTCCTAATGGAATTTGCTTCAATACTTTCCCAGTTTCCATATCAACCTTCCGTAACGTCGACCTACCACCATAAAGTCCTGTTGTTTCATACATAATACTATCTTCAATTTCCAATCCTTGCGTAAACGCGTGTCGGTCATGCGCAAATTTTCCTGTTAAATTCCATTGCAAAGTAACTGCCTTATTTGATCGTTTCTTTCTTTTTCTTTTTGGTTTTTGTTTCTTTTTTCTTGCTTTCTTTTTTACATTTTTAAGTTTTTTTTTCGATGGTGCTTTTGTAGACGCAACATCTTCTTTTCTGAAATTATTATTATCATTATTATTTCCTACATTCAATCTATTGGTTTTTAAAACTCTTTTATTAATTGTATTAACAACATGGGATTGTTGTTGACTAAAGTGTTGATAAAAAAAGACTAATACAATCCCTACACACAATGCTATCGTTATGATGGAAGTTGTTGAAAAACGTTTAGTGCTAGTATTTTTCGCCATGGTTATTATGGATAAAAAAATTTATTGTAGTACATTGAATATCTTTTACATTTGTTTTTCTTTCTTTTTTGTCTTATAATATTGCATTGCTATTCATTTATTTTTATCAATGTTACGAGTAATGTATAAAAAAGAAGAAATTAGAAAAAAGGATCATCATCATTTCAATTTTTTTTGTTTTGATGTGGAGGAGATGATAGGCGATCATACTGTACAATACGGAGTAGACTGGATCTATTTTATATTAATCGAGTCATTTTTTTTAAGGATCAAATTATCATATGTTCAAAATGTTCAGTAAATCTAAATAATTAAGTATTGATAATTGTATACTTTCGTATCATTGTTCCTAATAACGTACTTGTTTTTGATGTCCGCTCGTCCGCTCCGTCTCAAACAAACCTCCGAGATGACGACTGAATTTCACACCCAAATAATCGAATATTGCACTAATTCATCATGTAAAGCTTAAAAAATATATACATAGAGATATATTGAAGAAGTTGTTTTTACGTAGAAGGAAGATCATATTACATATATATGTATATATACGTAATAGATAACATAGAAAGAATTACAATATATATATATAGACAAGATGGCGACAACACCAAAATGGAAATGTCTGTCGTTTGAGATACCAAAAGCATTTGCAGTATTTCCAGCATTATTATTATTTACCACATGTATGTTTGCTAGTGGTATATGTTTTCGATATGCCTTACAAGATGTTGTATGTTATGACCTACATAAACAAATAAAGCCAAATCCTTTGCATGATAACAATTCAACATCGCCAAATATCAATTGTGCAACTGATAAAACTGTCATTGCGGCGACTGGGCAATGGAACGGTGTTTTAGTAACTGCATTAGGATTAACTAGTTGCATAACAAGTGGTACAGTTGCTGCACTTACCGATAGGTATGGAAGACGTTTAATTTTAGGTTTAGCTGCGTTTGGTCAGACCATTAATGCAGTGGTTGTTCTATTTTGTTTAGCATATAATTTAAATCCATATTTTTTCATCATTGGCTATGCATTAAATGGGTTGACTGGTGGCTATCCAGCATTTCTTGCATGTGCATTTGCATATATTGCTGACTTGACTTCAAAAGAAGATCGACCTGTAATATTTGGAGGTGGTGAATCGATGTTATTTTTAGGTGGTGTTATTGGCCCTGTATTAATTGGCTACGTTTTAAAAGAATATCACCATTACGTTGCTGTTTGTGTATTAGCAGTCATTAGCGCAATTCTTGTATTGTATGTTTATTGCATACCAAAAAGTCGAGATGGAAAGAAAAATCATATGGAAAATGGAACAAAAACACCAAGCAATAGCAGCAATGCTACCAATAATAGAAACAAAAGCAACGTAAATGATGATTTATCTATTTTAGGATTATTTTATAAATATAATATTTTCACTGTCATTATTGCGTTATTCAAACGTCAAAAAGAAGTTATTTTCGTTGTAGGTGGTTTCATGTGCTATTTCATCGCATTGCTAGGTTCATCTGTATTGACTGGACAATATACGGAATTAAAATATAATTGGGGGCCAGAACAATTTGGTGTATATTCCGCCGCATCAACGGGCATGCTTGCATTTGGTATATGGTTTCTTACCATGTTATTATTAAGAGGGCCAGAGTGTACACGAATGCATGAATTAGACATTATGCGGCTAAGTGCATTGAGTCGTGGTGTGATGTATTTACTTTCCATATTTGCTGCGAATGCTACTGCATTTTTTGCTATGGCTGGTATGAATTTATTTGGTGGCTTATTAATGCCATTGACACGCAGTACTGTTAGTAAATCGTTCAGTCAAGAAGAGCAAGGAGTTGCATTAACAGCTGTTGCAGCAGTTGAAGCCGTTTCTACCCTATGGTTACCAATTGTATTTGGTTTTTTATTTAAATATTCGACAAATGTTTTAGATACTCCAGAATTCTTTTTATATATTTGTGCTGGTTCAAGTTTTATTGGCTTTCTTATTTTAATTTTTACAGTGTCACGAAAAGGATTTGATGCAATAGAACAAAGCAATGGCGATGATAATAAACCAAATACTTCGTTGGAAGATCAATTGTTAAATAATAATTATGAACATAATTCTACAAATATGATGAATAATTTCATTGGAGAAGATCAACAAATCGGAAGATCAGGACAAGAATCCTTTTACAGTCCAGATGGATCCTCTAGAAATAATTCAACATCGTCGCCAAATTACATTTATTAAAAAAAAGGAAACATGTATATATTATATGTGGAGATGAATGAATTAGCGGTAAATTTTCCCAGGAGATTATGATGACATGTGTGTATGTAAATAATGAACCGCGATGAAATATTTTTGGTTCTACAGATGGTAGTTGTGTCGTGTGTGTGTGGCACTGTGTGTAAAATAAAAAAAATATAAAATTTCATTCAGGAGTAGATTTATTTTTCGTATAAAAAATTACACTCTCGTATATTTTTTTTTTGGATAAACATACACTCTAAAAAGTGTGTGTGTTTAAAAAAATATTTTTTCTAATATTATTAATATAAATACTTGTAAAAGAAATTTTCATAATTCACTTTTATCTTCATCATCATACGAAACATACTCATGCAATTTCTTCAAAATTTTCTTTGCGATAATATTTGGTGATAAATGTTTTGCAACAAATTTACTTGCTAAAGCTCCTTTTTCCTTTCCCTCTGCTGGATTTTTATATAAATGTTGCATCAAGTTGGTACATGCATTTGAATCTGGTTCTGCTGTTCCATCATGATTAATATTATTATGTATTGGTGTATTGGATATGAATATTTTTCATTTAAATATTCTGTAGGCCCACTAAAATTTGTTACAACTATGGGTAAACCCATAGACATCGCTTCAACACATGGTAAGCACCATCCTTCACCTCTGGTCGGTAATACAAATGCTGATGCAGATTTATACAAATTAAACATCTCTTTTCGATTTAATTCTTCTTTCACCCATGTAACTTTAGGCAATTCACTTAACAATTTGCCAAAATTTTGTTTGGCAATAGATTTAAATATATTCTCTAAATTTTTTGTTCCAGGTAACTATGAAGGACAATAACTTCTGATAACCAATTCAACATCATCCTTTAATGTAAATGCATTCCAATAACTATTAAGTAATATATCACCACCTTTTCTATGTTCATATTTGAAGACAGACAGAAACGACAATAACTTCTGATAACCAATTCAACATCATCCTTTAATGTAAATGCATTCCAATAACTATTAAGTAATATATCACCACCTTTTCTATGTTCATATTTGAAGACAGACAGAAACCGATAGGTTGCCGAATTTGTTTTTGTTTCAAATTGCTTAAAACTCATTGGTTCATTGACTACAAATAATTTATTTTTATTTATTCCATGATTTACATAAATATTTTCATGCCATGAAGTAGGTACCCAAATATAATCAATGTCGTTTTTTAAATATTGAATTTCATTCCTAGGAAGTATATTTGACTCAATCATAACACGAGCTATTATTATCTTTGGTCGATTGGATGGTTGAAATGTTGAAAATGGGTTATTTGGTAGCTTGTGATGAATCAAAATTGTATTTGTCCAATCTGGGTTATTCTTCATTGCATATCTGTTATTATAATTAGCTTGATATTTTTGTATTATTGTTGCCTCACGTGTTTCTAATGTTTTTAGAAATTCATTTGAACAAGTTCCTATATCCAAGTGTAAATTATTATCACCAACGGCGTTTCCTAGAATATTATCAAGACCTATAAAAAAATTTAAAACTTCAACAAAGAAACCAGAATAGTCACAACCAACTGGAACTCTCCAGACAATGTTAGATTTTTCTATATAATTATTATTATTATTATTATTATTATTATTATTCAATTCAAAACTATTATTAATTATATCATCTTCTTCTAATGATTGTGATGTTGATTTTATTATGATGCATACTGCTATTAGTATCAATAGTTTTTTTATTTTGGTTGGTTTGGTTATCATTTGTCTTAAAATGTATTTGATAGTTTTGTATAAAAATATGTAAATATGTTCGTATGTATAAATATATTATATATACTGTATACTATGTGTGTGTGTATGTATGTATCTTTTATTTATTAAAGATATATATAGGGTAAAGATATAAGTTGCATAAAAAATTATTAAAAAATAAAATGACAAACTATAAGAGCCTGGACTGCACACACACACATCATTATAAATCACTTCTTAACATTTACATCACTACTTTTTTTCTTATTATCTTTCCATCTTGGTGGTATCACAGAAACGCCAATTGGTGCATCATCACCAATGTTATCAGTAGGTGCTGGAATTGTCCATGCTTGTCCACCACGTGTTTGTTCGATATCACCATCATACACTTTTGGTTTCTCGGAAGTTGCATTTGGATCAACCATAACAGAGCTTGGCTTCGTTACTACTACATTTTCAATTTTTAAATCATTCCTAATATCTACTTTTGTTCTACTACTATTAGTACTACTACGATTATATTGGACAGCTTTTTTAGCTTGCTTTTTGTATGCAATTGAAGTATCAGTTGCATCATCAGCATTTTCTGACATTTGATCCAACATTATCAAAGCACGTTGCATACGTTCTTGTGCAGGTAATGCTTTCACTATACCACTTGTTTGTGGAAGAACGACATTGCATACACGTGTTACAAATGCTTGCATCCGTGGTACAGCACGTATTACTTTATTGATTTTTTCAATGGATGATTCAATTAACGATGGATCACGCAATGATAATATTCTACATACAGTTTTAATAATCTCAATAGCATCGACTTCTTTCATCTCCGTATCTAATCGATTCAAATTTAATTTGGCATTGTCACGATCACGTTTGATAGAAGCGCGTGTATCTGTATTTTTCCAATTACCACGTCGTTCATCATTTTCATCTTGTTTTTTCGAAGATAATTGTTCTGCTAATCGTTGGCATTTCTTTTGCAACAATTTAAAACTTCGTACACTTGGTCTTCCTTCTAGATCCAATCGTAAATTTGCATTTTCTTCCTCTAATGTTTGTGCTTTTAACTCTGATTTTGTTATACGAGCACTTGCTTTAGCAATTTTCTGCGACAACAACGATTCACGCTCTGCAACTGCTTCTGCTTTTAATTTCAATGACATTTTTTCTTGTTCTAACCGTTCTAAAATGGCACCTGCCTCTGGGACTGCTTTCCAACTTGAAGCAAAATCCTGTCGTTGAATAACATTTTCTCTGGATTTCAACTCAACGTTCAATCGTCGAACTTCCCTTCGCAAATGTTCTAATTCCCGAACCATCCCATCGCGTTGCGTTTCGTACATTTTGACCACTTCCAATGTTTTTGAATCAACCGCTGATGATGGCCTTGCTTCTCTACCACGAAATTTTTTAAATATTTCCCTTGAACGCTTCATCTCCCGTTCATGCCTTTTCGCTTCTTGCTCTAAGCGATCTTGCAACCTACCAATCACTTGTTCTTTTGCTTTGACACGATGTTCGCTTTGGATCAATTGTTGCTTTAATCCCATTGTTTCCATGGAATAATTTGCTGTTTCTTTCCGATCTTTCTTTTGCAGTCGTTTCAATTCTTCTTCTACCTCTGCTAAACGTGCCTCCGATGCACCTAATGCCCGTCTCGCCGCTTCATCTTTTTCACGATGACGTTCAATAATTTTATCAATTTCTTGGTTGCGTTTACTTTGTGCTAAATTACCACCACCAGCTTGATTTAACATCAATTCTTGAACAACTTCCCCACGCCGTTCCCATTGATTCAAAAGCTCTCGGACGGTTCTTCGTAATGACATCGTATCTGGAATCGTTTCCCCTGTTTCCTCGGACGTAGACATTGGAAAACCACCAAAACCATTTTGACGAAGCATAACATTTAACGAATGCCACTCCGGTGGATTCGATGTTTCATCTAAAAGTCCTTTCCCAAGTTCAAATCCAGATATAAATTCAACATCATTTAAACCGATTGGCACCTTCGCTGTGGTTTCATCGTCTAGCATTCTGTTTAATCGTTGAAGTCGTGATTGAAGCTCGTCATCTGCAGGTGGACTTTTCAAAGTTGCGGAGGACAATGCAACACCTGCTTGTTTTTTTGGAGAGCCAAAGTCTAACTTATTTCCTTTTATTTCACCTATTGTCATAGCATCGTTGTTGTTGTTGTTTGTGTTCAAAGTATCATCAACACCATCCATTCCATCATCTATCAATGATTGCAATTGTGTTAATCGTTTATTGATATCATCACTAGATATACTTTGTGGGGATAGATCACCTTTATTATTATTTTTATTATTTCCCGCTTCATCTTGATAGTCAATATTTCCCGCTTTGTATTTTTCAAGTTCATCTTCACGTTCTTTCAGAAATTTATCTAAATCATCAACTCCACCTAATTCCACCTCTGCATCTAAAGATACATCTATTTCATTGACACTACTATCATTCATGTTATATATATTTGTATCTTTCGTTATATGCTGTTGTGTAGTTTCGGTCGTTCTGTTTGTCCTTTGTGTTATGTATATATGTGTATATAGAAGTGTTTGTCTATATGAATGTATTTCTATATCAAATATTACTATACATATTTTAATTTTAATTTCAAACACAAGTTGTTTTGCGCCAAGTTTATAAGTTGTACTTATAAGTGATATTGATTATTCATACTACTATAGTTTTTCCTATCAATATATAATAAACATAAAAATAGCATTGCTAAATCCTATACTCCGCATTTTAGCAATTCCGATTTCCATCTATGCATCATGCATTGCTGCATTGACTGCTGACTTTGTTTGTTGCTTCCACTGCTGCATTCAGTGCAGACCCTGTGGAGAGGTTCAAAATCATCAAGACTTCGTGTTCTTCTACACTTGTTGCACCATTTTCCTCCTTCAACAGGTTCGATACCTATTGCTACAGCAGCGGTTTTAATCGAGTTATAATTGATTGCAGTTTCCTCTCCGCTCTCTGTTTTCCATACTGAACAGCTTCATCCCAATGATCTTGCCATATTATCTTGGTGTGATTTTTCATTTTCATGGTATAGCCGCTGCTTCCATTTCTTTCTTTCTTGTTCTTCTTCTTTATTTTTGTTGGTGGTGAAACAAAATCATTATTATTATTCTTCCTTGTTTGGGTTTGCCTTGCAATGCTTTCTATGATTGCCTAGGCCTTGGAGATTTTTAAACTGCCTCCCACAGTATTTGCATGTTGGCTTCTTCACCTCACTGTCTTTCTCCATTTGAGAAGTACTCTTCTTTAAACATGACAGAGCCATTTCATATTTCTTCACAAGACAAACATTGGCCACACTAATAGCTAAATTTGATACAATTAACTGAGAAGAAGGTGGCATGTATAAAAGTGCTGTTGATTTAGTGTTGAAACAAATACAAACTGTCAGTAATGGTATATGTGGAGGCAAATGTCCAGCAGCAGTGCAAACACAATATATTCATATGCAGTATTTGGGCCACAATTTCAGGCAATAGCAATAAATGTTGAAAGCTTCTGCCGTTCAGGGCCAGTTCTGCTGGCATATGTGCAGTGCTAAATATTGAATGGTATTAAAAATCGATTGATCCTCCTATCTTTACCAATGTCTAAAAGAATTAAACCAGTTGAATTGAAAACCAATCTCGGCACATTTGTACTTCACAATGGACATGTATTTCAAGAGAAGAATCATCAAGAGAAGAATCATGGACAAAGAGATTTATACATCTGTCGTCATTTCTCTGATGAATTTGTAATAAAATTATTTTCTGAAGAACGTGCTATCAGAGACATGACAATCGTTGTCGACGCCGAATGGTTCCCGTTCGCGTATTTCACAAATTTGAACAAATGTGGAATATGTGGATGGAGGACAATAACTGATGTGGTGCCTAGTTCAGTGATGTGTTGCATGTTATCATTTTTGCAGCATGTCGACCACGCATTAAGCGCCGATAACTTCTCATGGGAAAAATATTGCTCCATCCATCATGATTATTTCGGTGTCCAGCCGTATAATCACAAGGAGCGGCCGGTTGGTGGTGTATTGATATATCAAAGATGTGTATCCAAGATGTGTATTCAAGTGTGTATCCAGATAGTTGGTCAAAATCCAGAGTGTATCCAAGATGTGTCAATTTCTTGCGTGAAACATGGCATGATGCTATTACCATTGTAATTATTTTCGTGTTCTTGTTAGGGTTATTCTAGCTACCATATACCATACCTGGTAGTCTAGTCTAATGACCCGAAGCAGACCACATCATTAATTTTTATAGGAGCCCACAAGAAGAGCTCTATTATTTATTCTAATACAATTATATATCTAATACACACACTTTACATATTCATATATATATACATATTTACATAACATATCATTTATCAATCATCATCATCTTCTTCTTCTTCATCTTATTTATTTTTTTCCTCCATATTAAGATGAATGAGAATAATAATAATAATAATAAGGATCAAGAATATGATCTTGAATCACAAACAAATTTAATATCAATTAAAGTCAAAACATTGACAAATATGTTTAAACTAACTATACCTAAAAAAACAAAAGTTTTATCATTTAAACAAAAAATAATAAAAGAATATTTAAAAGAACAAGCATTGGGAAAACGTATAAGGTTGATTCATGCTGGTAAAGTATTAGATGATGCAAAAGATATATCATCATATAAATTAAAAGAAAATACTTGTATACATGCTGCATTATCAGATATTGTACGAACAAATAATAATAATAATAATAGGAATAGACAAAATAATGAAGGTGGAGATGATGATGACGAGGAGGAGGAAGAACAAAATTACAGAGGATTTGATAGGTTACGACAAGGTGGCACATTCTCAAGAGAAGATGTTGAAATAATCCGTTCAACATTTTATCAAGAGGTATTGGAATATGAAAGAACACAAAGACGTCGACCAAGGGAAGATGAAGCAGAGCGATATTATCGTATGGAAGAGGAATGGATTAGTAGACAAGGACCAACATCGGATTTTGCTTTAAATGTTGCAACAAGGCGGATTCGAAATAATAATAATAATTCAAACGATACTGAAATGGATCGTATTGTACGAAGTTTTTTACAGTACCAACGGATTGCTAGAGGTACAAACAATTCTTTAGATGATCATGATGATGATGATGATAATGATATTTTACGAAGGCGAGATATTATAGAAGGTGGAGGTTTAACAAATCGACGAGATAGTAATGATGATGTAAATAATAATAATGATGATAATAATAATCGAACAAGTAGAAATAGACGTCATGTTGAATTTCTTGTTGGTTTTTTCCTTGGTTTTTTTTTAGGTGTCATTATGTTATGTTTTATATGGGATGAAAATTTATCTAAATATCAACGAGCTGGTGTTGTGACTGGTGTTGGTTTTAATTTATATTTTCAAATTGGTACAAACAGTAATAATACAATGAACAAAAAAGGAAATAAAAATTCAAAGCAATCTACAGTTGATGGGAGTATAGATGAGAACAACGATGATGCTGTCTATAATATTGCCACCATTTTTCATTAAAAAAAAGAATAATTGTCGTGTGTGTGTGTGTGTGTGTCTTTTATAATAAAAAACATTTGAGAGGGTTTTATGTTTTATATATTATATATATGATATTTTAAATATATAAAAAATGTGTTTTAAAATACACACACGCTCTTCTTGTCGCGAACATGTAAACATGTGATTTTATATTAATATTTCGTATATATAAAAAATATTATAAATTTTTTTTTTTAAAAATTCCATCTTCTTCTCTTCACTTCTTCTCTTATCGTTTATCGTCTAGTCATATTATCAACAACCGTTGAAAATAAATAATCAAACACTTCATTTACATTACTACCAGATTTTGCTGATGTTTCGAAATGTTTAACACCATGGTCTTCGGCCCATGCCAAACCTTCTCTAAGTGTCACGGCACGATTTTTTTTATCACATTTGTTAGCACAGACGGCCCATACGGTATTGTCTTTCACACCAAACTTAGTTGCTTCTTGTACCCACATTTCTAATTGCTCAAAAGACCTTCTTGCAGTTACATCGTATACTAATAAACATCCTTGAGTGTCTTTATAAAATTCATTTCTTACATCATAAAATTCAGGATGTCCACTTAAGTCCCAAAAATTTACCTTTACATCGTATCCATTGATTTCCATTGGTTTGACACCAAAATCTACTCCAATAGTACTTATATATCTTGATACAAACTTTTCTTCACAATAACGTTTTATAATACAACTTTTACCAGTTCCACCGTCACCTAAAGACGTGATTTTAATTCGTATTAATTTCGATTTATCGACTCTATCATCATCTGCCATGTTATTGGCTGCTGCAGTTCTCGGCATATGATGTATATACTATTATATTATGATGATCGCTTCAATATATATCTTGTATTTATTATTTCGTTTGTTTCTATTTGTTCATCCACCTCTCTCTATTCTATTAATAGTTTTTTTTTGAAAACATATATATGTGTACTAACCAGCTAACGTTCCTTCACATCATATCATACTGCTGGATGCTTGATTTCCTATATCTACAATACACAAATACAATCTATTAGTACAATCGATGTGGATGGAATGTATAACACCTTAAAATAGTCCTCAGTAATGATACCTGGTCCTGTATTATAAGCTGGTAAGCCTTGCTACATCATTATTAACATTTTTATACTCGATAAAAAAATTCATTCAAAAAATTTTTATTTTTTTATACAAAATATTATTATAAAATTATAAATTATTCAAAAAGAAACAAAGCAACATAATCAAATTATATACATACAATCTTAATCCTACCTTTTTATTATATTTTTATTCATACTTTTATGTTTCTTAAACGATGTCGATAATAGATAAGAAAACAGAAGAATTAGAACAATTGGAACATTTACAAAATGTTTCAGAACAATTTGTAAAAACTCTTAATGGGATAAATACTAAATTTGATACTATATTAGATGGTACGAAGTTAGTCATGAATGTTAGTCAACGTTGGAACGATGTCTTTAAATTAATGCGAGAAGAAGATCGCGATTTACTTATGATTGAAACGTTAGAGGAAGAAGAAGCGAGTGTAAATAAAAAATAATTTATATAATGTATTGTGTTGTATTTTAGTATGATTAATTTTATTATACGACTTCGTATAAAAAAGTACACTCAAAAATATTTTTAAAATCTCTACCCACAACAAACTCTATTTCTCTTCCATCATCACATCAAAACAGAATTTTTTCTAGAAAATATAAAAAAAAAAAATCACTTTCCATACCTACGTTTTCTATTTGAAAATGTATTGATACAATCAATTAAATCAGTTTTTGTAAATTCTGGCCAAAATTTATCAACAAAAATCATTTCACTATATGCAAGTTGATACAATAAAAAATTAGATAAACGACATTCACCGGATGTCCGTATCAACAAGTCTGGATTATTATCGATGGGACGATTATTCGATTTCTTCGTATTATTATTATTATTATTATTTACATTTTTGTAACAATTTTTTGTTAATAAATAATTTTCATATAAATTTTCATCAATATCATTTATTGATTTGATATTACCATTTAATACATCATTTACGATTTTTTTCGTCGTTTGAATAATTTCGCTTCGTCCACCATAACTAACACATAAATTTAATGAAAATGATGTATTATTAATTGTTTGTTCTTCAATTTTATGAAATAATTCACGTATATGCATTGGCAATAATTCTGGTTCAGATGCTAAGACATTTACACGAATATTATTTTTTAATGCTTTTACTAAAATTTCATTTGCATATTTTTCAAATGTTTTCATTAAAAAATCCACTTCATTTGCATCTCTTTTCCAATTTTCAGTGCTAAAAGCATATACGCTTAATACTTTTACATCACATTCTTGACACCATTTTATACAATTTCCTAATGTTTCACCACCTTTTGTATGGCCTTTTGATTTTGATCCTAACTTCGTTTCACCATAACGTCTGTTACCATCCATAATAATTGCAATATGTTTTGGTACTACAATAATAGGTGATGATGATGATGATGATAATGACGATGATAATATTTTTTTTCCATTGTTCAATTTATTGTTGTCATCTTTGGTTTTTTCTTTCATCCAATTTTTATATATATACAATTTTAATTTTGATATAAAACGTTCTGTATATAACCTATTTTTAATTTCTAATATTATTAAAGTAAATATTGATATTATTATTGTCGTTACAAAGATGAAACATACGATACTACCAAAATGTATAAGTGTTTCCTCCAACGTGAATAAATTATTACTATTTAAGACGTAACTACTTTTCTGAAAAGTATCATTATCCTCTTGCCTATACCATGTTGATTTAGTTGCAGCTGTATTTACATTTGTACCTTTATAATATTCTGTAGTTTCATATAACGATGGTATATTCTGATATATCTTGTGTTTATTTTGATATTTAGTTGCCATTATTAAAAATAATAAATGACCTATACAAATTGTATATGTATATATATATACGTTTGTACGTGTATCTCTGTAATTTATATTTGTTATATGTTACAATATAAAATGTTATATATTCTTAATATAAAGAACGATGATATAGACGATGACGAGTAATATCTATAGTCGTCTATGTACAGTATTTATATAAATGTATGTGTTCATCTTTCTTCATCGTATATATTTGTGGTTGTTGATGATGAAAGATGATTTGATGATGCATCGATCGATATAGCATGTAAATAGCATTATAAATAGAATATTTGGAATAAGAAATAATATACTAACAACTATAAGAATACGAAGATCAATTTTATCGATTAGTAATACTAAGAATATACATTTCCCTTCTCACACATCACCTAATTTTATGTATACGATTGTATAAATCCATATCACGAAATACCAATGTACGTGGTGGTGGTGTCGTTCGTAAACGCCCTATGACTTCTTCCAAAGATAAAGAGCCAATCTCTTCACCATTTAATTTTAATAAAATCATACCATGCCGTATGATATCACCACGTTTTTGTGCTGGACTTTGTAATTTTGGAAAACCGTTAACCATCGTACGTCCATTTTCTAATTTTTTAAATGTAATGCCTAATGCACCTTGTCCAAATGTTACATCACACCATTTCAATGGCTCTGATGGTAACTTCTTTTTACTAAAACCAGGTGATGATGGTGATGATGGGGCTTTTTTATCATCGTTCTTGTTATCATTTGTTGCACTCGTATTGTCATTACCCCATACATCTTCAATATCTGGTCCAAAACGTATGATAATAGGGCGTGGATAACGTCTCAATGCATTTAATATCATTTTATATTCCCAATTTTTTTTTGAACCAGCAGTTACTGTGCATGGTTTACCACCAACCATATGTACAATATGACCTTGTTTAATGACACCAGTTGATTCACCAGGTCCGCGAATATTTACAAAGCCTGTGACGACGATATAATCTTTAAATTTACCAAGACGTAGACCAATTGGACCAGATTCGCGAAATGTTAATTTAATATCAGGATCATGCAAAAATTTTAATACCATTGGCCTTGACGCTTGCCTTAAACAATTCATAATATCTTCAAATGTATAATTATTTACAATTTCATCGTTACATGCATGTAAAATCATCGATGGTTGCAATTTTCCACAACGCTCTGCTGGACCTTGCGTTCCATCTTTCATCATTTTAAAGGAACGTATCATAGCGCCTTTCGATTTTTTACCTGAACTTTCTCTAGATGTTAATTCCATCCCAATTGGACCAGGGCCAAATGCAACTTCCACAACAGCATGTTTCGTATTTGATCCACCACTTCCACTCGTTACACTAGCTCTACGCTTTCCAGTAGACAACAATACCAACGTCGTTGGTCGTTTTGCTGCTTGAAAGGTTTGTAACACTTTTTGCAATGGCATTTGCGTTACTTTTTTGCCATTGATCTCCATCAATGCATCGCCAATATGCAAATTGCCATTTGCCTCTGCTTGCAATTTCTCATCGTTTTTACCTCTTGTAAATGCAATGACAACTGCGAAATGGGGCATTGCTGGATCGCTACCTAATCGCAAACCAATCTTACCTTCATCTCGAAAGGTTACACTATATGGCTTGTTGGACGATTCATCTGTAGAGCCATCTGCGATCGTTAACGATGCGCCGCGTTTTTTTCTAGTTGTTGGGTCGTATTGGGATAATGTATTTAAATTAATATTTGTTAAACGCATCAATATTGGTGCAATATTAAATGCCTCAGCAGCTGTACTTAATTTGTCAAAAAAATCATCAACTAAGACATCCAATGCTTCCGTGACATTTAAAATAATATAACGTTTCACAACATCGGCAAATAAACCTAATAACATATTATATACCCAGCCAATCGTTGAACCTTTTTCATTTAATTCAATTTCTGCCATGGACAATGTATTGCTTGCTAATACTAAACGAGGTACTAATGTTTGTTTAATGGATGACGTATCATTGTTATTATTATTATTATAACTATTATCATTTTTTGTATCGATTAATTTCGTTTCTTTCACTAATTTAAATGACAATTCTAAATCAACATCTTGTATAGTTGCACTTGCTAAACCTTGACCAGACATATATGGAAAATAATTTTGACGATAACTCCACATAACTTTTGCAAATTCTGCTCTCATATCTGTCGCATTTATCCTCAATACTGTACCATCCCAATCCTCTTGTTCAACATCTTCCTTTGTACATATGTATAAATTAACATTTTCTTTCTCAATTACAAAACCAGACATATCTAACCCATCAATTGTATATGCAACATCATCATCAACACCAGATATTGGCGGTATAGCAACGGCGGGCAAACTTTTTAATAAAAATTCCAAAAACACATCGCTAATCTTTAAAAATAATTCACTCCTTGCATCTTCATCTTCCCATGCTTTTTCACTCAATTCAACTAAACGAGGTGCATCAATTTGTTCCATGGTATTACTAACAGCTCTTTCCAATGCATCTTTATTTGCAACATTTTTTCGAAAGGATTTCAAACCTTCTGCCATGACTTGTTGCCCTTTCCTAGTTGCACGAAATTCTTCCAACATTGATTCACCTTTTCCTAATACCTCGCTAGTCACTTCTTCCATGGTATTCCCTACGCCTTTTCCTTTCACTTCGTTGATCGTATTAAGTGCATTTGTTTTTAAATCTTGTACAGCTTTGCTATCTGTTAAATCTTGAAGGATACCTTGACCTTCATTTTCGTTTATTAATTTCTTTGCAATACCACTATCATCATTATTAACAAGATTAGTCGTAATTTCATTTGTCAAATCTTTTACTTTTAATTCTGATATTTGTGTCTCGACATCTGAAACTGTCGTTTCAATAAAACTAGGTGCTTGTTGTAATAATTTTCCTACTTCGTTTTTCATTTTTTCACTTGTTGCAATTTTTTTCGCACTTTCCATAAGCATTTTTGCACCTTTCGTATTTGATATAGCATTATAAAAACTTTCACCTTCTTTCTTAATTTCTTGCCCTTCCTCACTATTAACTAACTGTTCCATTAAACTAGTACCATCTGTAACTAATATTGATGCTCTTTCCTTATATTTGCCAACGATTCCTTCCCCTGCACTCATCAATTCATCAAAGTTCAAATCACTTTCCCCAACACCAAATTCTTCGCCAAGCTGTCCACCAACGTTTTTCAATACTTTCAAAGCATCACCTAACTCTGCATTATTATTTTTTAAAAAATTATCAACTGCTTTTGAAGATGATTTTTCTTTCACTAAACGTTGTAAAACATCAACCATATCACCTAAATGTTGCTTCGTATCGTTGTTCAAAACGCCTAATGTATCTTCCGGCTTTATTGCCTGTGTAGATTTCTTCAATTCATTTAACCAAGTTTGTACAGTATTTTCAATATCAGCATTTTTACTCTTTTCCCAAAAATTTGATAACATATTTGCCGCTTCCGGTGCTACCGTGTTGACAATATTTGTCGGCATGGTAAGCGTAGCATTTGATTGTGGTGCAGGTGGATTATTTGACATAATAAATTATCTATTATATATATGTGTGTGTGTGTGTGTATGTACTTAACACAGAGATGGTGGTTATTCCAATACTAATAGTGATGATGATGATTCTGGTATATATATATTAATTTAATTATTTATAATATTGTCTGTGTCTATTGTACCTCTTCTTCCAGATAGATAGATACTGTTGTAGATAGATATACAAACTAATAAATAGACAATAGACACAATTACACACCACTTTTTCATTCATATTCATTGCACCATTCAATAACAGGATTTTTATGGTGCTCCATACTACCACCAGTAGTGTGATGGTGGACATCAATAGCATAGAGATAGCATTATTATCATCCACTTATAGAGAATAAAGTACTTGGTAGCATACAGAGAAATCTCATCATACTCTGCTTGCTTATGCTTTAGATTGTTTTACAGGACTGCCAGACTGCCAGACTGTGATTTATCATGATTTTTTATTGTTGCCATCATGTGCCTTTATTATTATTATTTCAAATTATTATTATTGGATTTATTTGAATCAGAGATTATGAAACTATATTTACAACACACCGTAGATGCTACTTGGTATAAATTAAGAAGAGATCCAAAGAGCAATAGATACATAATATTAATTCATTATTTCTATATTAATTATATACTTTGTCAATTAGATATTTATATTATATCGTTATTATCAAAGAATAATCATTGAAAGATTAAAGGATTAAAAGAAGAAGATGGCAACAAGAAATTTAGCCTCTGATATTCATTTTATGAATATTGAGAATAATAATAATAATAATAATACAAGTTCTTCTTCTACTTCACGTTTTTTACGTAGGTTTTTACAACGTTCGCAAATGGATTGGGAATACACATTCACACAGATGTTACTTTTAATGGTTAATCCAAAGAAAGTATATACGTTCAGTCAATATAGACATCGTATGAAGAAACAATGGGCAAGGGATGATCCTGCTTTTTTAATTGTCTTGACTTTTTTCATTTTAGTAACTTCAATAGCATATGGTGTAGCATTTTCAGCAACGACTTTTGGTGACATGATGATATTGACCTTTTATGGGTTAATGTCGTTGTTGGGGTCTGGTGTTGCAATATCCACTGCGTGTTGGTATGCAGCAAATAAATATATGCGTATCAATGATCCACATGGAAATACTGGGCAAAGTGTTGAATGGTTATATGCATTTGATATACATTGCAATTCATTTTTTGTGATGTTTTTATTAACACATGTATTGCAATATTTTTTATTGCCATTTCTTTTAACAAAAACTTTTTTTGCATCATTAGTTGCAAATACATTGCATTTCCTTGGTTTAATTTTATATTTATATATAACACATTTAGGTTATCGTTCCATGTCATTTTTAGGGAAAACAGAATTATTTTTATATCCAATTGGTATGTTAATATTATTTTATTTATTATTAACAATATTAAATTTGAATATGACAAGAATTGTTTTATGGTTGTACTTTTCATAAAATAAAATGTACGCATTTACGAAGTATCATTACACAAACAAACGTGTGTAATACGTACGCGTATAAATTTTACGAGATCGTACACCGAACAATTCATGAAGTGAGAGAGATATTTAAAAAATCTTAAAATAATACGCTTCGTACGTAATATAACACTTTTTAATAATAGGAACCCAGTAATAATGTTGAATCTCTCCTCGCAATTTAATATTTTATTAATTATACGATACGTATAATTAATGCATGTTTAACTTACATATTTTTTTATATTTTTTAATCAGAATATTACAGCCGACACACACACACACACACACACACACACACAACACCTATATATTTTAAAATCGACGATTTCCATATGTAAAAACTTTATTATCTTCTTCATCTCTTCTTATCCTCACTCCTTTTCTTTCATTGTAATTATTATTATTACTACAACTTGTCTTACTCCTCGTTTTTGATGTTGTAGTAAATAATGGCAATAAAAATTTTGTTGTTTTTTCTTTACATTTTTTCAACTCAAAATTTATCACAATATACGAAAATAAAAACATAGTAAATATTGTCAACGTAAAAAACCAATTCGTAAATTTCATCAATAATATATTATTATGTACATGTGAAACGTGATCAAAAACAAATGCAGTAGTTGTACCATCCTCCGTAAACAAACACATTGCCATTGAACATGCAACACCAATTTTCAATGAATTTTTGATCATATTATTATTATTATTATTTGTAATAATACGTTTCCGTTTTCGAGGTGGTTGTTGTTGTGTCGCATCGTCATCATTACTATTGTTATTATTGTTGTTGTTCGTCTTTAAACCAAGTTGTGATTTTAACATTAAATTTTCATTTGTTAATTTTTCAATATGTTTATCTTTATGTAATACTAAATTTTTTAATCGTAAAATTTCATTATTTAAATCTGCAAGTTGTTGTTTCTTTTTTATACGTGATTCTGCAGCAGCCTCACGATTACGTTGTTTTCTTTCCTCTTTTGTAAATGGTTTTCTATTCTTCTTCTTTTTCATTATTACTACATTGTTATTATTATTATTTAATGGTGGTGATAGTGTTGTTTCTATATTATTATTAGTAGTATTAGTAGTGATTGATATATTTCCACTATTTGATAACGTTTGTATTGATGTTGCATCATCGTCAACATGTTGATGATCATGATTACTATGTGTAACAGTTACATCTTGGCGTGTTATAGGTAATTGATTTATTTGTTGTTTCATCACAGTAAACCATACTAATGCTGGTGGTATTGGGATACCAAATGGATTCCATGTTGTTTGATTATTAACATTGCTGTTGTTGGTGGTGTTGGCGCTAGTAGTAGTAGTAGTAACAGCAGCAGCAATAGTATTCTTGTTTTCATTTCTTATGTTTTGTACAGTATGATTATTATCACTTGATGTACATATCATAGACGATTGTCGTGGTTGTAGTAATTTATTTGAAAAGATTGTATTACTCATATCATCGTCTTCGTCATCCTCGTCACTATCAAGAGATAATATATTTTTTTGACTTTTATTATTATCATTATTATAATCCCAATCTACATCATCATTTTCATCTTCTTCACTTAGATAATCCCAATCTACATCATCTTCATTTGTTGTATCAGTTAACGGGGAGGAACCGCTTTCAAAATCTGAAGAAGAAACAATTTGATCCTCGCTTGAATCAACACTAGATATTCGCAATAATTTTGACTTATCAACAAATGTATTATTGACTTTTGACGTGAATAATGTTGAATTAACATTTTTTGTTTCAATATTTTCATTTTCCTCACTTTTTTTTCCCTTCATCATAAAATTACTTTCATACACTTCATCAAAGAAATTTGTATGTAAATTCATAATTTCAGCTGCCGCCATTGTATTATTATTTTCTTGTTTATTTATTGCTATTGTTTAAGATTGTGATTAGTGCTTTTTTGATTGATATATATATATATATATATATAGTAGAAAAGTTTGTTTGTGTGTGTGGATAATCTTCTACAAGTATCGGATTGATGAGTTTTTTAATTGTTGTATTTCGATGCTAATGAGGAGTGCGTAGTCGTCTACCGAAGTATAATACTGTATAGATCTAATACCTGGTACCTGGTATATTATAGTTGCAAGTAAAAAAGAATAATTTCCCAGAGGTCATTCCAGAATTCACACAGCGACACAGCGAATCATGTTTTAACACCTCTGGGCAACTGCCTGGACAAAAAAATTAATAAATATTAAGGGATTTTTAACTATAATAAAAATCCACCACAACTCTCGATCTTCTCTCCATGCGGGCATGCACGTGCGCACGTGCTACATCATCACATTATCATCAGAGGAACCACAAATTTATTATGTCTAGCCTACATATATATATTATAATATAACAGAGATAATAACAGAGATACATAGAACACAACAACAAAAAAAGAATTAAAAACTAATTCTAATAATACCTTTATAAAAATAGAAACTATAAAAAACATATATATACGTACTAAAGCAAAAGAAATTATAAAATTGAAATATTATATATAATACATAATAAAATATGCATATTACAAATATTTTCCCATTTGCAAAAATAATATTGTTACTGACCGTATCAACAACAATAACATATACACATGCAGCAAGTGCAGCTGATTGGCGTTCCCGTACAATTTATCAATTATTAACTGATAGATTTTATGGATCAGCTAATACACCGACGTGCAACAATTTAGGGTCATATTGTGGTGGAACATTTTCTGGCATTGTATCTAAATTAGATTATATACAAGGTATGGGTTTTGACGCTATATGGATATCACCTGTCGTAGATAATACAGATGGTGGATATCATGGATATTGGGCACGAAATATCAATAAAATCAATTCCAATTTTGGTACTGCTTCTGATTTGGAATTATTGATTAGTGAATGCCATAAACGTGATATTTGGGTCATGGTAGATGTTGTTGGTAATCATATGGGTTATGGTGCCCCATCTGCTGAATTTGCCCCATTAGCAGATCCTTCTTCCTATCACAATTGTGACTCCTGTCCACAATATTGTAATATCGATGATTTCACCAATCAAAATCAAGTTGAACTTTGCAGATTAGTTGGTCTTCCAGATTTAAATCAATCGAATCCAATCGTTTCTAACATATTGACCACTTGGATCCATCAACTTGTAGCAAATTATTCATTCGATGGTATCCGTATCGATACCGTATGTGAAGTAAATAAACAATTTTGGGGTGGTTTTAAAAAAGCAAGTGGTGTATACAGTGTTGGAGAAGTAAATAATGGCGATGTTGGTTATGTTTCAAGCTATCAATCGACTAGTCCTGGTACAAATGCACCTGGTGTTGATGGTACATTGAGCTATCCATTATATTATTCCATATTAAATGTGTTTGCAAAAGGACAATCATTCAGGCAAATCCATGATATGTTGGGAAATTACCAAACCTCATTCCACGATGTAACGATATTAGGTACATTCATTGATAATCATGACAATCCAAGATTTTTATCAATACAACAAGATAGAAAAATGTATGAAGCGGCTATTACATTTGTTTTGATGACGCAAGGTATACCAATTGTATATTATGGAACGGAACAATGGTTAGAAGGTACGCAAGATCCGGCAAATCGTGCACCATTATGGAATTATGGCTTCAATACGCAAACGGAAATGTATGTTTTAATACAAACTATATTGAAATATCGTGCTAAAATGAAATTATGGCAAGAAAATCAAGTAGAAAGATATTTAGATGATGAATTTCTAGCATTTACACGTGGAGATGCATTAGTATTGGTTACAAACCAAGGTAGTAATAAAAATATTCAACGAACTATAACATATCATCCATATGCTGCTGGTACAAAAATATGCAATGTATTTTATGCAGATAATAGTGATTGTATTACTATTGGTAGTGGTAGTAGTAGTAGTGATACTGTTAAACGTATTGGACGCTTAGGTGAAAAAAGTAATAATAAAAATGAGAATGAGAATGGTATTAGTTTTGGTATTTATTTAGCAAAAGGTGAAAGTAAAATTTATGTTCCAGTATAATTCTCTATATAAAAACCTCATGCTGGCTGATGTGGTGCCCACTGTGTGTTTTGTTTTGTACGTACCGAGAGGGCGTAAAAAAAAGAGTTTTTTTTAAAACAAAATATATATGTGTGTGCGTACATTTTTTAAATTAATACATTTTTTTATTTTATAATATGAGATGGTTAAAATCTATAAAGTTTATTTTGATATAATAATTTTAGTTCCCGGTGGTAAATACTATCATACGAACTCGTACGCTCAATACTCTCAATCTCAGGAATAATATCTTGTTAATCCTCGCAATCTAAGAAGGATTTACTCCTACTATTTAATAAAGCTCTCTTGCGCCGCCGCAAGCTAATACGAAGTTTCGTACGAATACTCTTTTTTATATTTTTATAATATAATATATTATAAATATATATATATATATATGAGTAAGAGAAAAACACATATATATGAGTAAGAGAATATAAATATCTATATCATATTAATAAATATCTAGTCTCTATCTATCATACACTATAAAATAAAAAGTATTTTTTTTATATTTTTTAAAAGAATACACACACACACACACGTATACACATACAGACCATACGAATAATAAAAACAATTTCCCCTCTAAAATTGGCACCACCGCTCTTCTCTCCTTTTTGTTTTAATACCCCTTACAGGTATATATTTAAAATTTAAAAAAAATACGCGTATCTTTTTTTCAAGTATCATATATATATATCATATCTATATCTTCTTGAAATATGATATATCTAATCACAATTTGAAAATGCCTTTGCCACCCTTAACATATTTTGCCCAGTTTTCACCATACGTATGTACAGTATTCTATATCTTCTTGAAATATGATATATCTAATCACAATTTGAAAATGCCTTTGCCACCCTTAACATATTTTGCCCAGTTTTCACCATACGTATGTACAGTATCTACCTGTTCATTGGTTTTTGGATTGACGACTTTACCACCAGCATTGAACCAACTGATAATTCCACCATGTAAATTTAATACCGGGCGTTGTAATCTTTTACTTAAATCCACGGCACAATATCCGCTTCTAAGTCCAGCAGTGCAACTACAAACAATAGTTACATCTTCTGGTATCTTTTTAAGCTCTTCCAATGGAATATTTTGTTGATATCGCATTCCAGTGCCAACGGTACTAACTAACGTCATCCCAAGCGTTGTCGGACTTAAGATTTTTGCATTAGGAATTGCAGCATATTCATGTTCGTATACTTCTCTCGTATCAATGATAACCAGTTTACCTTCTTCATGTAATTTCATAGCTTCTTTTGCATATATTTGCCTAGAACTGGTTTTTCTGTCGTATTCATTACACATTTTTTCATATTCTTCTTCATCCCCATTGTTATTGTTTTTATCCTTATCGTGACTATTGTCACTATTTTCTTCACTTTGTGTGTTTCCCATTATATATATATGTGTGTTTATTTTATGATGTTTTGTTTGTGCCTTTCTTTGTATAATAATAATATCCACCAGCAGCAACAAAAAGCAATGCTACAACAAAAAAAGCACCTTTTTTCTCTTCGTCTGTAAATGATATACCGTCTTGTCTATTATTCTTGTTCAAACTCCAACGTCTAACAAGTCCTTGTATAATGCTACAACAAAAAAAGCACCTTTTTTCTCTTCGTCTGTAAATGATATACCGTCTTGTCTATTATTCTTGTTCAAACTCCAACGTCTAACAAGTCCTTGTATCCCTTTCATCCGTCTCTCTCTCTTTTTTTGCTCTTACCAAATGATATTTGCAACGTTATGAATTAATTGTTATTCTTTCAAATCTATAGTTGGATTGGATACATTTATTCACACTTTATCATATGTATGATATTATTATTTTTTAATGAACTAACGCAATATATCATGTACTGTTTGAGTAAAAAATGAGAGATGATTTATTATTAGATTGGCACAGCCTAAACATCATTGTTGATGATGATTGATTTTAGAAAAGAAGTGCGTAACAAATAACATGAAAATAGTATTGATGGACCTAGTGAAATCAAGGAGGCTGTTTAGCTTTACGTCCATTGCTATAACCCTGATAAAAACATGAAAATAGGTGGTGCAGAGATATACAACTGCATAGTATAGGCACATAAAGGAAAATGAACTTGTAAAAATATTGGGTCACTAAATGCACGATTGTCATATCCCTTATACGGCATATGTATAAATCTCTTTGTCCTCGTCCTGAATGATTACTGCCATGATTCTTCTAGATGACGTTCATTTAGAAATAGTCTCATTATTGGTATTACATCCTTTGTACTTGTTGTCGGGGATCCGTACGTCCATGTTTTACCCGTACGTAGATGCATTATGAAGAATATATGTCTATGCATTAAACGACCTTGTGGTATTGGTCCAGCAAAATCAATGGCATATTCACCTGGATGGTATTCCTTGCCATCTCGTCTGTATGAGCTAAGTTGCTGCTTACCTCTAGTTCTACTTGTGCTGAATTTTGCCCGTGCTGCTGCAATACATCCAATGCATGGGCATTCGTCGAATGCATTTATATGTTCATTGGTGATATTGTCTAAACCTAATATACTTTTCCTTCTTATTGTTTCTTTCAAATATCTTGCATTTATGCATCCTAAGCGCAAATGCGCTACACGTGCTGGGTTACGATGCTTGTATGACATTCGATAATTTACACTTGTCTTGAAATTTTTATTGTTGTCTAATTGGAATCTGTATTTAAAAAATTTATTGTCTATTTTGTATAAACCGTTACTGGCATCCAGTGTTCCAATTTTTCTGCCTTTCTTGTAGGTGTCACCTACACAAATCATTTCGTATACATGTGTTTTATCACAACGGTAAACTCTTTTACTAGTGCATCGATAAAGTCTGTGAAACTGAACTATCCTGTTGGAAAGTTTCTTTATTCGGCTTTGACAAATGGCACGCAAATACATAACTCGATCGATTGTCTCTATCAACCTTACGTATGCTACCAAGCCTATCGATATCGTAATAATATCCCCTAGCACAATTTCCCACACCAGAAAACAACCAATAAAATCTAAATCAGTGTGGAGGGAGATGCGCAGATGAAAGGGGGTTTTTATTTTATTGCATTAATTGACCGTATCCAAACCGCAATGATATATAGAGTTGTTCGGCCAATTTAAATTATAGATAGAGATATCATTAAAAATAGGAAAAATAGAACAGAAAGAAGAAAAGTGCAAAAGGGAATATTGTACATATATAATAATATACGTTCTTTTTATACTTTTGTCGTTACAACCATCACAACCACAAAACATATATATAGATAGATATTGGATACAACATCATATAAATCATATACCCCAAGAATATATAGACTATATACATACATCAGCATTCAATTTACAATCAATAAAATGTCATATAATATCCTTCAATCCACTGGTATTAATAATGGCGATGGTCTAGATACTCGTATACTAATTACTGTTGCTACTGCAATTGTTGCAACATGTTATTTTTTTCTAATGCGTGATAATAATAATAATAATAATAATAGTAGTAGTAGTAAAAAAAATAAGTTACCTTACAAAGTAAGTGGAAATAAATTTTTAAATTCCACTAGAAAACAGGTTGAATTAATTGAAAAGGAAGATATTACTCATGATGTAAGACGTTTTCGTTTTGCTTTACCAAAATCAGCACCTGTGCTTGGTTTACCATTAGGAAAATGCATTAAAGTATATGTACCAAATATAGCTGCAGGACATGAGGAGTGGAATCCAGTGCCTGAAAGTCAACGTGGTCCAGCAAGGCCAAAAGATTATGGTTCCGGTGAAGGTGATTTCAATAAGGAAACAGGGGAATGGAGAGAAGAAATTGTAAGAAAATATACGCCATGTTCATTGGATTGCGACGTGAATTATTTTGATTTAATTTTAAAAGTATATTTCAAAGATGTAAACAAACGTTTTCCAAACGGTGGCAAAGTTAGTCAATATATGAATAGTTTACAAGTTGGTGATGAGTTACAAATTGCAGGACCATATGGACATATTGAATATTATGGACGTAGCTCGTGGAAAAAATATGGTAATAATAAAACTAAGCTTGGTATGATAGCTGGTGGTACTGGTGTAACTCCAATGTTACAAATCATTAAAGCTATATTATTAGATAAAGAAAATGATCAAACTGAAATTTCATTATTATTTGCAAATCAAACAGCAGATGATATATTGATTCGTGATATGTTGGAAGATTGGGCAATGGAATATAAAGATCGATTTAAAATATGGTATACATTGGATCGTCCACCAAAAGATTGGGAATATTCAACCGGTTTTATTGATGACAAGATGATTGATACCCATATGCCAAAGCCAAGCAATGAGACGTTAATATTATTATGTGGACCACCACCAATGATTAAATTTGCATGTAAGCCTAATTTGGAGAAGTTAGGATATGATATGAAAAAAATGGTTGCTGCGTTTTAAATCTTCTATGTGCATATGCATACCTGCTGATACGTACGCTCGTAGGAAACACCGTTTTATATATATATATAGTATTTTTTTTCTATAAAATTCTTACACTCCCATTCTCTCCATTTAAACAAATTCTATCACCAGTTTGAATCATATGAGTAGCACCTTTCACATTGACGACGCATGGTAAGCCATACTCGCGTGCAACTACTGCACCATGTGATAATAATCCACCAATTTCTGTTATTAGACCAGATGCTAATGAAAAATATGGTGTCCAACCAACATCAGTAAATGGACATACCAATATTTCACCACATTTTAAATTTCCAGCATCATTTAAAGTGCGTACAACTCTTGCAATACCAATAACGGTGCCAACAGACACTGGTGTTCCGGTATATTCATCTCCAGTTACACCTTGTTCATAATCACTAGCTGTACTTGGTGCTGGAATACCACATCCTAAATCATCAAAAGAATATGTCTCTTGAATAGCTAATATTTCCCTACGCTGTACAGCACGTTTAATCATATGAAGATTGTTCATTTGTGACATGTCCTCATAATTTAACAAATCTTTCAATTCAGTATGGGTGAAAAAATATATTAAATCTATTTCTGGGATTATATTTAATTTGTAACATAATCTTCCTAATCGTCTATATGCATGTTTAAATGAACTATGCACGTGTACCTGCATTGATTTTCCATATTCTCTTCTAGCAACCCCAGCTCTTGTTTGATGGACGGCATAACGAAGAATAGGTCTAGTCAAACATGATACATGTGACCATTTTGTTTTTAACATTTCATCTAACGAAATGGAAGTTTCAATGGTACGACTACCAATAGTATTATACGAATTAACATTTTCTTGTAAAAGTTTTATCAATGTAGTTGGATCTTCTGACCAATCTTTATTACGTAGTTCTGCTTCTTTAACGCATCTATGACCATGGCGATTTATAAAATTACGATATACAATGTGTAATTTTTCCTCTTTTGCATCATTATCGACATTTTCCAAAAAATCAATTGCTTTGTCCACCGGCCATGAAGAAAATACTTCACCATATTCACTATTTGCAATACATTCCTTCAATAAATTTAATGTCTTAACCACATCTGCACTTTCAACATTATTACCAGCAGAATCAGATAAAACAGTTGAAAGCTCTGATAGGCGTTCGACAGCTACATCCCAGCATAAGTGGAGGTAAATAGTGCACCAGGTTTGTGGAGACGAAGACGTATGCGACAATACGATTATTAGACGACGACGATACGATTATTAGACGACGACAATACGATTATTAGACGTATGCGACAATACGATTATTAGACGACGACAATACCGATTATACAACGACATTACCAATTAGACGACAATGTGTGATACGACAATACAACCAAAGGTAGGTCGATTTCAGCGGGTGTGATACGATAAAAAATAATGCTTACATGTTAGTGAATGTTTGTTACATATATATATGTGTGTGTGTGTGTGTGTGAAAAGCATATTTATATTTTACCTACACCACATATCACTACTTGATTTTGCAATTAATTTCATAATTAAAAGCATCCATCCAGCACTTGGTGAACTCGTTAAAATGCCATCTGACCATTGATTATTATACTCTGGCAATAAATGATCAATGCGATTATAGAGTGATATTGGAGTTTCATTTGGCAATTCACGCAATAAGTCTTTTACTTGTATTTTTCGCTTCTCCATTGTCGGTATCCGCCAAGGTGCAAATGCAATCGCCTTCGCATAAAATAAACCATTTATTAATTTTTTAATCAAAAACGATTCACCATGTACCGATTCAAGTTGCTCTAACGTTTCCTTTGGGTTTTTACGCCCTAGCAAGCTCATTTCTGCATTTGATTTTGCATGATTTCCCAGTGGCAAACGCATTGTAACTTCTAAAATATTTGTCATATTTATGAAGAAATGTCCATAGAACCATGGTGCGCGTGGATCTTTATGTTTGGAAACTTTATCAAGGACACCAAATTCAACATGCAAGCGTTGCATTGCAATTTCAATACCATTGCCAAAAGTAGAAATAGTTAATGGTGTTCCAGGACCAGGAAACATTTCTTGCGCATTACATGTTGTTATCCAATCAGTTGATCTAATTTTAAAATCAAATTCATTCACCGTGACAGTCCTGCTGATAGTCCTGCACTGTGTTTGTGGGATAGTCCTGCACTGTGTTTGTGGAGCTAATATAGTGCACCAGGTTTGTGGAGTGACAATACGATCAAAGGTATATAGGTGGAGTCGAAGACGTTTGCGGCAATACCGATTATAGACGACGACAATACCGATTATAGACAACCAGACAATACCGATTATAGACGACGACGACAATACCGATTATAGACGACGACGACAATACCGATTATAGACGACGACAATACCGATTAGACGACGACGACAATATGAGATATGATAAAAATAACGATTACATGTTAGTGAATGTTTGTCATATATATATATGTGTGTGCAGGAGTATAGAATACGCCAACACGGTGCAGGATATTATATTTTACCTACAAATTTGCTGATGCGGATGATCTTTTTCTACCCCCAACGTTGTGATAGGTCTACTTTGTAATAAATATATTTCATTGTTTATACATGCCCATTCAATATCTTGTGGTGAATTATAATGTGCTTCGACTGTTTTGCATAATGTTACAATTGATTGGAGATTGTTATTGTTGATTGAAGATTTCTTTTGTTTTGATTTTGGCACATTTTTTATGATAGTCCTGCACTGTGTTTGTGGGATAGTCCTGCACTGTGTTTGTGGGATAGTCCTGCACTGTGTTTGTGGAGCTAATATAGTGCACCAAGTTTGTGGAGTGACAATACGATCAAAGGTATATAGGTGGAGTCGAAGACGTTTGCGACAATACCGATTCGACGACGACGACATTATTAAGACAACCAGACAATATTGATTATAGACGACGACAATGTGTGATACGATAATAAAAATAACGATTACATGTTAGTGAATGTTTGTCATATATATATGTGAAAAGCATATTTATATTTTACCTACCGCACATATCACCACTATCCGTCGATCCCGGATTTTGAATTGATGATTTTTGTTGCTGTTTCTTCTTCTTCTTCTTGTTATTATTATTATTGATATCATCATCCCTACCATTTTTATTATTATTAATCAACACTACCATTTTATTTTTTTCAGAAATAGTTTTTGTTATTAAATTGCCATCATGATCAAGAATGAAAGTATCTGGCGTCACTATATCACTTACAACAGATTCACCAAGTCCAAAATTTGATGTTATTACAATTTCATTTCTATTTCGTGTCATAGGATTTGCTGTAAATGCAACACCAGCTGCATCAGCATCGATCATTACTTGTACTACTACACAACATGATATTTTATCTAATAGATTGGTAATATTAGTGGTGGAATGGCTATAGCTAGCTACGCGTTCAGAAAATAATGAAGCCCAACACTCTTTGACAGCTAACAATAACGATTCTTCCCCATTTATGCCTAAATATGTTTCCAGTTGCCCAGCGAACGATGCAGTTGCAGAGTCCTCTGCGGTGGCAGATGATCTTACTGCTACCATTTGGGAACCAAGTTTTTTATATGCTAATTTAATTTCTTTTAATAGGGATGGTAAGAATTGAAGTGTTAAAATGTTATTTGCGACGATGTTATTGTTGTTGTTGTTGTTGTTGTTTTGGCAGCAATTGGTTGATTTAATATTGGAATATTCCATTTGTTTTTTGAATGCATTTGCTGTGATACAAAATCCTGGAGGTACGTTTAAGCCAGCACGTAAACATTCACCTAAATTTGCACCTTTTCCACCTACTTTATGAGCATCGTTTTTGGTGACGTCAGAGAAAAATAGAATGTAATTATTTTTATTTTTTGAGGAGGAGGTGGAGGTGGAGGAGGAGGAGGAGGAGTGTCTTTTTTTCCTTTGAGAGAGGTGGCGATGACGGCGACGAAGGGGCATGTTTGTGATATGTTGTAGTGGATGTGGATGTTGTAGTGGATGTGGATGTGGATGTGATATGTTTTTTTTTTTTTCTGCTATCTTAAAACCACAACATATATCTGCTATCTTAAAACCACAACATATATATGTGATGAATTGTGCAATAATAATAATAAAACAGTCGTTTTTTTTCATCCATTATTCTTTACAATGCTATTTCTATGTAAAATGAAAAAGTGCAATGCTATTTGTATGTACTACATAGTACTTATATGTAAAATAATACATTGTTATATATATCAAAAATTTGCAATTTTTACTATATGAAGCAATTCATATGACAGCATGTTCTGCCCACGTAAGTGAAACATGTAACAAAACAAACAAACAAAAAATAATTATTAACATAGAAATACCATTAACAAAAAAATAAAGTTGGCCGAGTGGTCTAAGGCGCCACACTTAAGAGTAAGTGATTACAAGGAAAGAATTAAGGAAAAACATTGTCTAACATAACATATAAATAGTGTGGTATTTTCGAATGCGTGAGTTCGAACCTCACAGTTGGCAACATACAAATTTTTTTTTGTTGCAGCATTCCTTATTAATTGGTTACATCATCGTCTTCGGTGTTGATGCAAAAGCATCCATATCGTCATCATCATTATTATTTATTATCATTAGTTTTCATCTTCGTAGCATATCATGATCCATACTTTTCCTTTCTGTGTATAAAATAATTATATTACCAAGAGAGACTTTGTCGTGATACTACAATTATTGTGGAACAGTATCAAACCTGAATAATTTTAGAAGAAGTTTAAGTATAGTATTTTGCAATATTTATTGTTATCGTGTTCTATCATATTTTACACATCAGCCAAATCGTCACGATCTATTAATTAGAACTATTAATTAAGTATCCAACCGGAATAACCTCTATAAGAAGTTTAAGTTTTTTACACATCAGCCAAATCGTCGCGTTACTGGTAGGGTTTTATTTGTCCGATTTTCAGAATATATTTAAAGGAAATGTCTCGAAAATTGTCAATGCATTTTGAAGCAAATTGTTTCTAAAATCAAATATCATAATTAATTTCCTATCACCAACCTGTTGAATGATCTCGTTTCGCTCGCATTCAAGGAATGTGCTAACACTAATGCCTTTAAATTTCTACGCATAATTTCCAATACATTGAAGTGTGATGTTATTATCATAAATATTGATACTATATCTTTGTTTTTGTATAGTTTATCATGTAAATAGTTTTAGTCTGTCACCTCTTTTTTGTGTTCTGTCAGTTTTGTGTTACACTCCTATTATTGTTGATTAGATATGATCAAAGACCTGTTATATGATATTGTGCAACACCACATAATGCATAGGAAGAGAGTGTGTCCAAAATGTTACAGACAGGAAGAAGATACAAATTTTAGAAACGGAGTTTGGTAGATATCCGATAATACAAATAGCACAAATCCTTTTCCTCATTGTATCCCTGTAATTTACGCAGGACCTTTGCTCCTGCGTAAAATTTATATCCAGTATGTGAATTTGTGAATTTTAAAATGGAAAAAGGAGTTTGTGTAGTTAATTTCTCAAGTACACAGTGTGAATACAAAAAAATTATCTATCAATTTGTTCCTGAGGTAGTGCCTGCTAAGTACATGCTATTATAGCACTTGCTGTGTGCCTTGTGGTGATAAATACAAAATCTTGCCTCTGAAAGAAAAAAGAAAAATAATCATCGCGTATTGTGGCATACCTACCAAATGAGAGTAATATATACTTGAAGAGGAAATTAAAATACAAACCAACCTGATTTTAGAAGCTAAATCTTTTATCTGGAATCTGGAAACCTGGAAATCATATATCCTGAAATGACAGATTATTTGAAGGAAAAATATTAGACATTTCCTTAAAATATATTCTGAAAATCGGACAAATAAACCCTACCAGTAACGCGACGATTTGGCTGATGTTGTAAAAAATATGATAGAACACAATAACAATGGAATAATACAAAATACTATACTTAAACTTCTTCTAAAGTTAATCAGGTTTGATACTTAATTAATAGTTCGTGATTTGGTTGATGTGTAAAATATGATAGAACACAATAACAATGGAATAATACAAAATACTATACTTAAACT
>LT649239.1:0-78758 GCA_900128395.1 Stramenopiles sp. TOSAG23-2 | reverse complement strand
ATTAAATTTTTACGATATATATATATATATAAATTTAGTAATTTAGTCATAATATATATGTGAATATTCGAATAAGATTATATACACATAATACAAAAACATGAAAAAAGCTGAATCTGTTAGGCAAGCAGCTGTCACTGGTGCCAATGTAACTATTAATGTATTGCATCAGGCAAATAATATGATTCGTGATACTCAAGAATTATTGCGTATAGCTACAAAATTTCCAATTATTGGAGTTGCTTTTACAATTATAACTACAATATATGATATATCGGAACAAGCAAGAATAAATATTGAAAATTGCCGTAAGGCAAAAAAACGATGTGAAGCATTGGAGGAAATTATATTCCAATGTGGTTTGCAATATGAAAAAAATGGTGTTGATTTTCTAGATCGTTCACAGAAAAAAGGTTTAAGAGCGTTACAAGGTTTACTGGAAGATTTGCTAGAACTTATGCAAAAATATCAAAAAAAAGGTAAATTTAAAATGTTTAAGAAATTTACACGTGCAAATCAATTTAAAGAAGAATTTGAGGAATTGGATCAAGATATTGAGAAGCAATTGCAAATAGTTCAAGTGCATTTAAGCAAAGAAGCAGTTTCTCAAAACAATATATTGCTGGAAAGGACAAAAGTATTAATGGATATTGATGAAAAAGTTGATATGGTTAATTCAAAAGTAGATGATTTGAATCATATGATTGAGGACCAGTTTCAATCATTAAATAGTGAATTAATTAACATACAACGAGGATCAAATAGTAATTTCCAAATAATTTTGCAAAAATTAAATAGCCTAAGCACGCTTGGAACAGATAGTGGTGCAAATCACGTATTAAATGTGAAAGCAAATGAAACCATTGATGATATGAAAGCTGCAATCGAGAACTTAAATGGACTAATGGCAGCTAATGGTGTAAAATATAATAGGAGAGACAAGCAGCAAAGAAAACAGATGAATTTGATTCAAGATTTTATTGATAATTTGCATGATAAACATGATGATGGCGAATTATTTTCTTTGATGGAACAAGCAAATAAGAAATTAGATGATTTGAAAGAAACTGTAAACACTCAATTTCAATTTGTCAAAGATGAGCTTTTTAATATTGTGGATGGTAGTAGCCAAAATTTTAAATTAATTCTTGAAAAATTAAATTCTTTAACCACATTAAGCGAAGATAGCAAGAAGAATCAAGGCAATGCAGTATTTTCAACCGACACTAGCCTTCAAATGGCGGAGATAATACGTACGATAAATTTCTTAAATGAAAAAATGGAACTCCAAGGTGAGAAATACAATCGTAGGGATAAAGAACATCGACGTGCAATGACCACAATTGAGGACCTCTTGGAAAGTTTAGAGGAGAAAAACGAAAATGGGACGATGTTTCTTGCGAAGAAATTGGACGCAATCGATTCAAAAGTTGATGATTTAGCTGATTCAGTGAATCGAGAATTGGAGGTTGTGAAGCATATTGAAGAATCTGCTGATGAGTCTTTGAAATTATTGCGTAAGCGGAGCAGTCAAGATACCGCTAGGGCAAGAATTGATACTGCTGTTGATGAAAATGAAATTGAGCCTGATGATATCGATATTTTGGAAAACGAAATTATTGGCAAAGGCGCTTTTGGAAGTGTCTACAA
Organism: Stramenopiles sp. TOSAG23-2; assembly: GCA_900128395.1. NCBI lineage: Eukaryota > Stramenopiles sp. TOSAG23-2. The sequence continues at coordinate 77,108 of LT649239.1, read as the reverse complement.
AGCAAAGCGTGGTGGGGATTTCTGTGCCGCTAAAGTAATATTATTATCAAATGTTTCTTTACCAGAACAATTAAATATTTACAAATCATTCCAAAAAGAATTTGCATTGATGTGCACTACAAATACATGCCAAAGAGTCATTCATACTATTGGCATCATAACTCAAATTCCAGGTAAATTGATTTTAATAATGGAATATGCAGAAAATGGTAGCTTACGATCCTATTTAGACAAAGTAAACAAAGAGAAATTGTTGGAGAAAACATTTGTTCATAATGTCATATATGATGTATCATATGGTATGAAAGAATTATATAAGAAAGGAATACACCATCGCGATTTAAAAGCTGCAAACGTGTTGTTGGATCGTTATATGATTGCGAAGGTTAGTGATTTTGGATTATCACACGCTGATTCATTGATTACGAGTGCATCCTCAGAAAATAAACGAATCGTTGGTACTCCAGCTTGGCAATCTCCTGAAGAACTGAATGATGACGTAATGCTTGATGATCAAAAATGCGATGTTTATTCATTTGCAATTACTATGTGGGAAATCTTAACGTGTGATTTACCATGGAAAGGTTTAACATTTAAAAAAGTATGTGTAAAGGTTATTAACAAAGAATTACGCCCATCAATGGATGACGAAAAAATTTTAAAATTATATGGGAGTTTAGTTTTGGAACTTTTAGCCATTTGTTGGGCACAAAATCCAGAGGATCGACCTAACTTTTCTGCTATTGTTAGTAAAATTAAATCATTTCAACGAGATGGTAAGCATACGTCAACAGCTAGTGGGAGTCATGATGGTGAATTCGATGAAGATTCGCACGTTGATTTGGAATATGAACGAAAATTAATTGAAAAACGTATACGTAAAGAAATTGAGGATAAAGTTCAAAATGAAATAGGACTGATACGCCGTCAAACATCGCAAGAAATGGAGGACAAATATCTAAACGAGGAGGATGATTTATTGCGCGAGAAGGAAAAAGAGGAAGCACAGCGACAACAAGACATAATCGCAGAGGAAGAAATACGCAAGAAAATTTTAAAAGAAGAAGAAGAAAGGAGAGAAAGAGAGAAAACAGGTGATTTCATACGTGAAAAACATGGTGGGGGCAGGAAAATTTTGATTAAAATATGCCAAAAAGGAATATTTGAAGATGCACAAATTATTATTAATGAAGGTTTGGAGGAAGAACTAAATCATTACGATGCGGGTGGAAATACACCATTAATTTATGCACTATGGAATGACTTTGAAGAAATTGCTGCATTATTAATTAAAAATCCAAACACTGATATAAATCGAGCATCTAATACTGGTACAACGCCTATTGCATTGGCTGTGATGCAAAACTTGCTCGGTTCTGTTACGTTGCTAGTGGAAGAGAAAGATCGTTTGACCACGTTGAATAAAAAAAACAAGAAAGGACGAACGCCATTGTCATTAGCGAAAACGGAGGCAATGAAAGAATTGTTAATCGATTATGGTGCCATTGAAAGCGATAGTCTTGGAGGTAATGGAAACGATGGAGATGAAAATGGAACTGATGGAGATCCAGAAAGACAAACATTAACTGCCCTTAGACGTGCATTAGTTGAAAAGTACAAAGCAGACGAACATTTTGTTGAGAGTGGTAAAAATATTTTAGTCTTAGCAGCTGGTGCTGGAGCATTGGAAGATGTAAAAACATTAATTAAAGTTGGCGATGATGATCCAAATATGTTGGAAAGATCAAGCACAGGAATGAAGAATACGCCTTTAGCAATGGCAGCCGCTAGAAATAGAAAACACGTTGTTGAATTTTTGCTTGCAATTCCAGCAGTGGATGTCAATTTAGGCGGATACCAAGATCGTGCACCACTTCTAATGGCAGCATGGAATGGTCATCCGGATTGTGTCAGTCTTTTATTGACGCATCCTAAAATTGACGTTTTTAAGTCCGATGTAGAAGGGAATACCCCACTTTCAAAGGCAAAAACTATTGAAATTGCTAATTTGATAAAATCTAAACCGGTAGAAGAAATTAAAAAGAAATATGGAGCGGATGTAAACGCATTTGTTTTAGCTTGTGCAAAAAATGAAGTTGAAGATGTAAAGATATTGATTGATAGCGGTGAAGATGTTAATCAGTACGACAAGAATAAGATGACACCTTTGCTACAAGCTGCTGTACGAGGCCATGTTGAAATTGTTAAATTATTAGTACAATGTCCAGAAATTAAAATCAATCAGCTCGGTTATCAAAATCGCACTGCTTTGTTAATGGCGTGTTGGGAAAATCGTGTAGAGTGTGTGCGATTGATTTTAACTCATGAAAAATTTGACCCAAAAACCATAAATAAAGCAGATCGATTGGGAAACACTCCGTTGAAAAAAGCAACAAAAGATGAAATCAAGGCATTGCTAGACAAACATGGGGCTGCGAAAATTGTTAGTGCATTAGAAACAGTAAAGAAAAAATATGGGGAAAATCCACACCCATTAGTGAAAGCTTGTCGCGAAGGAAATCTTGAAGATGTAATAGTACTCGTAGATGGTGGGGAAGATATTAACAAATGTGACCAACACAACGATACGCCATTACTTATGGCAGCATGGAAAGGCCATACTGATATTGCCAAGTACCTATTAGCATGCGAAGACATTGACGTCAACAAAGTAAACAAAGATAAAAATCAATCACCATTGTTTTATGCTTCGTGGTTTGGGCATGAAGAAATTGTGAAGATAATTTTGGAAAAAGATGGTGTAGACATAGAAACAAAAACGAAAGATGGCCATACCGCTTTGACTTATGCAAAAACTGAACCAATAAAAAAAATGTTGAAAAAGAAGCTTGGTATTGCAATCGATACGCCTAGTGGCAATTTTGAGGAAGTAAAGAAAAACTATGGAAAAGATGCGTTACTTCAAGCGGCTAAAGTTGGAGCAACAGCGGACGTTCAAGTTTTGATAGATGGTGGACTTAATGTAAATGCAAAAGGGGATTCAGATTATAATAATACTCCTTTATCAAGAGCATGTGCAAATGGATATGTTGGAATAGTCAAGCTGTTACTGGCCGCCCCAGGCATTGATGTGAATTTAGGAGGCTACAATAACCGATCTCCATTACTAATGTGTGCGTGGGAAGGGCATTTGGAATGCGTTGACTTGCTGTTGCACCATCCAGGAATCAAGCCATCATTAACGGCGAAGGGAAAAGGGGGAAATACTCCATTGCTTAAAGCAAAGACACCAGAAATAAGAGCCTTATTAAAAGCTGCAATAGAAGAATCCTCTGTCATCAATGAAAAAGTGAAAGCTATAAGAAAGAAATACAAAAACCCCACCAATCTTTTATTAAAAGCCGTGGAAGCAAAAGATATAGAAAGTGTTCGTGTTTTGTTAAACAGCGGCACGGAAAATGTCAACCAATGCAACAACACGAGCAAAGTTACACCTCTGATTCAAGCAGCATGGTCAAAACAAGATCAAATGGTCGAGTTATTGTTAAAACAACCAACAATTAACGTAAATGCAGCAAATAAATCTTTGACAACTGCGTTACATTGGGCTTGTAGCAAATCGGATATTGGAATAGTGAGATTATTGCTGAAACATCCAAAAATCAATGTTCATTTAAAAACCGTTTCTGGGCGCACAGCAATGTATTGTTGTGGCTCAGGAAATGCCAATATCAAACAATTGTTAAAGCAGCATGGTGCTGGAAATGTCAATGAGATACAAACAAGATATGGCAACAAAGATGAATTGGTTAAAGCTGCAAAGGCAGGGAATGTTTCCGACGTAAAGGTACTGCTTGAAGCAGGTTTTGATGTAAATTTGAAAGGATCTGTTGCTGTGAATAATAATACTGCATTGACCAGAGCTTGTGCTTCCGGGCACACGGAAGTCTGCAAGATATTGTTGGCTCGAAGAAATATTGATGTAAATCTTGGTGGATATAAAAATCGAACTCCACTTATTATGTGTGCATGGGAAGGCCACGTAGAATGCGTACAATTGTTGCTACAACGTTCAGATATAAGTTTGTCTGCAACGGACGAAGAGGGAAAATCACCAATGTCTGTAGCTAAAACAACTGCAATTAAAACTATGATAAAGAATAAAATTGAAGGGAAAGCTGAACCGTTTGCAATTGTAAAAGCTCGATATGGAACAAAAGATCCTTTGTGTACTGCCTGTAAAGATGGAGCATTAGAAGATGTAAAAGTTTTATTGAAGGGTGGATTAGATGTGAATAAATACAACATCAATAAAGACACGCCACTTGTAATGGCTGCTTGGAAAGGCCATACGGAGATTGCCCGATTATTATTGTCTCAATCATCTATTGATGTAAACAAAGGAAGCGAAAAGACGAATCAATCTCCGTTATTTTATGCATCGTGGTTTGGACATATAGAAATTGTTCGAATGCTGCTTGAAAAACCAAATGTTGATGTAAAAAAGAAAACTAAGAATGGGCATACTGCTCTATCCTATGCAAAAAGCGATGAAATTAAAGCGTTGATTCGAGCAAAATTAGATGGCAGAGAAATTCCACAAAGTCCCACTGGACGAGATTTTCAAGCCATCTTGCAGCAATATGGTAATGATGCCGACGCTCTGATTAGAGCAGCGAAAGCTGGGGTTGTTGAAGATGTGAAAAAGTTAATAAATGGTGGGCGTGATATAAACTACAAAGGTTCTTCTGGTGTTGATAGCAATACTGCATTGTCTCGTGCTGCTGCAAGTAATCATATTGAAGTTTGTCGATTCTTGATCAATCATCCGGATATTGATGTGAATAAAGGGGGGTACAACAATCGCTCCCCATTATTGATGGCTTCGTGGGTAGGTGCAACTGAAATTGTTAAAATGCTCCTAGCACATACAAATATTGGACCATCGCTAAAAAAAGCTGGAACAAGTGGACATACACCACTCAACAAGGCAAAAACAACAGAAATAAAAAAGCTAATTCAAAATAAGATCGATGGCACCCCAAATAATGCGAGATCACAACAAGAGTGCACGAACGACCTGGTGCAAGCATGCAAGCATAATAAGATAGACAAAGTAAAAGCTGCAGTAAGAGATGGTGCGAATATCAATGGTAAAGTTCCTAGTGAAGATAATAATACTGCATTATCACGTGCAGCAGCAAGTGGATATGTTGAAATATGTCGTTATTTACTCACCCTGCCTGGCATTGATATAAACAAAGGTGGATATAATAATAGGTCGCCACTCCTTATGTGTTCATGGAATGGGCACCCAAAAGTGGTTGAGCTACTTCTAGCTCAAAGAAAGATTGAACCTAGTTTAAAAAAAGCAGGAACACAAGGCAATACACCACTATCAAAAGCTAAAACAGATGCAATTAAAGCTATGATACAAAAACGAATCGAGACTCCATTTGAAACTTTAAGTGAGGTTAAACTTAAATATAGGAATAAAGATGAATTAGTTCAAGCATGCAAAGCAGGAAATTTAGCACATGTTCAAGTCTTAATCGAGGGTGGGGCTGATATTAACGCTGTTGCAGATACATGGTATGATGGACATACACCATTGACAGCCGCTGCGTCTGTAGGCAACACAGAAATCTGTCGCCTTCTCCTTAGCAAATCAAATATTAAACTTCATGCTCTACAAGCTGCTACAGGAAGAACATCGTTGTTAATTGCTGCTTTGAATGGGCATATGGATGTGGTTATTATGCTTTTAGCAATGGCAAATATTAAAAGTAGTTTGCATTTGCCTGATAAAAATAATGAAACACCTACAACAAAAGCTAAAACGGTTCAAATCAGGAATTTAATCCAAGCAAAAATTGATGGCAACGATGGAATTATCGAGACATTAAATGAAGTGAAAAATAAGTATGGTTGTGAGGATGAATTAGTAAAAGCTGCTAAAGCTGGTGATTTGGAAGATGTTAAGATCTTACTTGATAGTGGGGAAGATATTAATAGAACAGCGCCGTCGCAAGATAATAATACACCGCTTACTAGAGCTGCTGCTTCTGGCCATACTGCTGTGGCTAGATTATTAATTAACCATCCAGATATTGATGTGAATAAAGGCGGATATCAGAATCGTTCCCCACTTCTCATGTGTTCCTGGGAAGGGCATGTAGAAATTGTGGAATTGTTATTACGCCATCCTGATATTAAGCCATCGTTATTAAAACCGGGAAAAGCTGGGCATACACCACTTTCTAAAGCAAAGACGGAGGAAATTAAAAATATGATCCAAGAAATGTTTGTTGATACAGAAGAGTCATTAGCGCTCATCAATAGCAAGTATGGCAATAAAGATGTCCTAGTAAAAGCATGTAAAGCAGGCGTATTGGAAGATGTACAAATGATTATTGAATGTGGAGCTGATATCAATGAAATTGCCCCAACACAAGACAATAATACACCATTGACACGGGCAGCTGCAAGCGGTCATTATGAAGTGTGCAAATATTTGTTGACTGTACCTGGTATTGATGTAAACAAAGGCGGCTATAAAAATCGATGTCCATTACTGATGTGCAGTTGGAACTCGCATTTTGAAGTAGTAGAATTATTGTTACAGCATCCGTTTATAGGCAAATCGCTTGAAAAAGCTGGTGAAAATGGCAACACACCGTTAGGAAAAGCATCAAATGTAGACGTTAAACTTGCAATACAAGATAAAATCGACGAACTTAAAGTTGCTAAGAATAAATATCCTGGAGCAAATAAGTTAGTACAAGCATGTGAAGCGTTAAATTTAGAAGATGTTAAATCATTAATTTGTTGTGGCGAAGATATAAATCAATTCGATCCAAATAATAAAATCACACCGCTAATACAAGCTATATTTGTTAGCCACGTTGAAATTGTACGAGTGTTATTGTCACATCCTGAAATTAATGTTAACTTACAAGACGAAAAAGGAGATACTGCATTGCATTGGGCATGCGCAAATAACAATTTACAAATTGTTGAAATGCTTACAAATCGGAAGGACATTGATATAAGAATTAAAAATTTGGATGGTAAAAATGCATCTGGTAAATCTTCAAAAGATAATATCAAAGCATTAATTTTTAGAAAAGAAATGATATTCGATCAAATTAAAGAATGCCGAACTCGCTATAGTGTTGATGGATCCTCAGCACTGGTCGAAGCAGCCAAAAGTGGCAACGTAAAGGATGTGAAACTTTTAATTGAAGAAGGAAATGAAGATGTCAATAAATGTGGCGCGAGTGGTGTCACCCCTTTAATAATGGCATCATGGGCAAACAAAGTCGATGTCGTAGCGTATTTGTTAAATGTCCCGACACTGAAAGTTAATTCAACAAATAATGCCGGCTCCACAGCATTGCATTGGTCTTTGAGTAAAAGTCATTTCGAAATTCAACGATTGTTGATTAATGATAAACGGACGGATTTATTATTGGCTGATGACAATAATAAGCCACCAATATGGTATGCTGCGAAATATTCCAATGCTGATATAGTTGAATTAATACTAAGTAAGCCAAATCCAGACATGGCAAAATCAATTACACAATTAGCAAAAGATGGTGTAACAAATGCAATTAATTCCGCTAAAACGGAGGAGATTAAACATTTATTGCAACAAGCGATTGATTCATAGTTCGTAAAAAAAAAAGGAAAAGGCGGGAAGAGAGGAAAGAAAGGAAGAAAGAAAGAGAGAAAGGTAGAAAGAGAGAAAGAAAGAGGATGTATTATATATATATATATATATATATATATATGATTTTTTATATGCATGAGCATATATATATATAAATTTTTAGTAAACCTCTACAATGGCCGCGGGTTATTATTTATGGAAAACCTTTTGTCGAATCGCACAAACTTGAAAAACTGAAATCATGCTTTAAAATCCATATTGGTAATTTTTTGGTTAAATCACTTCCACATTCTTCTTTTGATCGAACCTTTATACATGCATCAATTCCAATAGAAACATCTAATTGTTCTAAATTTCCACCAAGCTCAACAGCAGCAGTGACACCAGCTTCCCCAACTTCTGGAATATGGATGGATAGATATGGAATTGGTAGTTCTTTCATTCCAGTTGCTGTAATAGGGCCAAATGTATGATCAATATGCTTCTTACCATCTACTACCCTTATTTTAATATATGCAGGATCTGCACAAGGCGCCAATGTGCTTACAACTTTAAGTGTATCAACGTGGTAAGGTAAGGTAACACTACAGTTCAATTGTGCCATAGTTGGATTGGATATATAATTAACACATTCACAAAACTGGGGTAAATGTGGTGATATAATATTACATACAGATATAGCTTCTAATGCGTTATTATTATCAATATTATTATTTGTTGTTGATGTGATATTATTTTCTCCAAGAACAGAAAAAATATTTATCACCACACAATAACAACATATTGCCATCCATCGATTTAAACCAGAAAAGGTGGTTATTCTATTCATATTTGTATGTTTTTCTATGTTATTCGATTATATGAATAATATTTTATAATCATTTATCTAAAACTTTTCTATGCCTATCGATCTCCAACCAACAACAACATCATGCAACAATAATTTATATATCTATACCTATACCGCACACACCTTTTGTTGAAGTTTTTTTATTATTATATATATTTAAAATTTTTTGGGGCGCATTTATATTTATGTATGTTGCCAGGTTTAAGGTTGCAACAAATTAAAATCCAGAGAGAAGAAGGGCAAACCACCAGGCAAATATTAATATTATACTATATAATATTAATACAAAACTAAAACTTTTTTAAGGTGGTGGGCCAGAGGATCAGAGGATTTTTTTTTGTGTTTTTTTTTTTTTTTTTTTTGAAATTTGAATAAATGAAAAGGTAAAAGTCTTCAAAGTCGTAAAATATATAATATAGTACTATATAATAGACAAATCCAAACACCATCAAGAACATAGACGTACATAGACGACAGAGCAAGATATATATATATATGTATTAGTCATATATTGTCTCATTGAACATATTTGATCATCCGTTCTGGATTTGACGGTATAAATATCAGAAATCATATATATATATATATATAGATATATATAATTTTCAACAAAAAAGTATTATCAATAATAATGCCCACTATATATCCACCAAAAAAAAAAAGTAAATCTAGTGGCAGTAAGAAATCCTCTTCTTCTTCCTCCTCCTCAAACAAGAGACGGAAAAAAAATGATGGATCCTCCTCCTCCACCTCCTCTTCTTCTTCCTCTAAAAGGAAATCGAAATCAAAAAAAGTGCAACAAAAAAATCCAGCCGAATTTTTTGCTGAAAATCAAAATATTGCTGGTTTTGACAATCCTGGGAAAGCACTTTATACTACAATACGTGAATTAGTTGAAAACTCGTTAGATGCAGCTGAATCAATTCAAGTATTGCCAAGTATACAAATTGAAGTGACAGAATTGAGCCAAAAAACATTCGATGCTTTACGTGGTAACGAAAAGCAAGAACGACAAAATTTATCGCTATATAACAAAGCCATTCAAGAGGATGCAGCCAATGATAATAATAATAATATTAATACAAATATCATCTCAATATCATCATCTTCCGATATCGACAATGGTTCGACTAATAAACGCAAACGAAATGAAAGTGAAGATAGCATTGCATCTGCAATGAGTCAATCGCAAAATGATAATAATATTGATTTAACTCAGGAGGATTCATTGCCATCCATGTCACAAGATGTTGAATTATCTCAATCTCAAACAAATGTTGTTACGAATGGTGCAAATAATAAAAAAGGAGTTGCTGGAGGAAAAAAGAAAGGAAAGAAAACGAAACGTAAAAGTATAAATCGTGTTGGTTTTTTTAAAATTGTTTGCCGTGATAATGGAATGGGTATGGAAACGAAAAAAGTTAGTGAATTCCTTGGCCGTGTTTTATCCGGGAGTAATTATGGTGTTAAGCAAACTCGTGGTAAATTTGGCCTCGGTGCAAAAATGGCATTGATTTGGTCGAAAAAAAGCACTGGTTTACCGATTGAAATACGAACGGCGCATGGTATCGATGGTGGTTCAATACCTGGTGAAACTACTTCACAAACAAAATTAGATATTAATATATACAAAAATGAACCTAAAATTATATCGCAAGAAATTACTGAAAATACGGAGAAATGGCGCGGCACGGAATTTACAGTTGTCTTAGAAGGTAATTGGATGTGGGCAAAAAGTAAAATACAACAATATCTAAGTGCATTAGCAGTTGTGACTCCATTTGCTGATTTCACACTAAGTTTCGATAGTGATAAAACTAGCAAACCGTTTACATTGAAGTATGAACGACGATCAGAGCGCATTCCACCTCCAGCAAAGACGATTAAGCATCACCCAACGTCCGTTAATCAATTAATTGTACAAAAATTGTTACATAATTTTTCACAAGGAAAATATTTATGGCAATTTCTAAGTTCTGAATTTCAAGTAATTAGCCCCGCATTGGCAAAAAAACTTGTAGTAGAATTAAAATTTGATCCGAAAATTAGGGTAAGCGAAGTAACCAATGATACGCAATTAGTTCATAATATCACTAAAATTTTAAAAGAGGCAAAGTTTAATAAACCATCTGGTAATTGTTTGTCGCCAGCTGGTGAATACAATTTAAAATTAGGAATTATGAAAGAATATATACCAGATCATGTAGCAACTGGAAGAACAAATGTATGCGTATTTGAAGGACACCCATTTATTGTTGAAGCCGGTGTATCAATTGGTGGAAAAGAACAAAAAGAAGGTATTCATGTATATCGTTTTGCAAATCGTATACCGTTGTTATTTGAAGGACACAGTGACGTCGCTACCCGCGTTGCAAAGAACAATATTACTTGGAGCTCGTATCATATCAAAAAAAATATTGATAAGATTGGTGTATTTGTTAGTATTGTATCCACAAAAATTCCATTTAAAGGCACGGGGAAGGAATTTATAAGTGCAGCTAATAAAGAGTATTACAATGCGGTGACTACTGCAATACGAAAATGTTGTAACCAGTTGAAGCAGACGTTGAAATCTAGAAAATCAAATCGTGCAAAAGCAGAAAGATTAAAAAATATGGCACGATTTATACCAAGTGTTTGTAAATCTATCGTGCATGTATTAAATGGCATCATTGATCGTCAAGAAAAAGGAGATGTACATCTTGATCGCATTGAAAATGGTGGTGATGGTGGTAGCAGTAGTGGTAGTAGTAGTACGACGGATGTAAAGACACTGGAGGATAATCGATTAAATTTACAACCTAAAATTTTAAAATTATTACAAATGGTGAAAAAAGGCAAAGTGACGCAAACAAAATTGGAAGAAAAATTAACAGAATCTGTGCAACAATTTGATGAAGGAGAATTAGCAAAAATTGTTCAAAAAGGTAAAATTTTAGAGGACGATCGTGTAAACTGTTTCTTATTGCCAATAAATACTATGGATGCATCTAATTTCGCATTTGATATGCAACATAATGCATTGAATAGACCAAATGTTGTTTTTCGTCTATTACGTGGTTTAATGCCAAATGAGGAAAATAATCTACCTGAACCGATTGTGCCAAGTAGAATTACTTTTGTAGAGGGCGAGGAAGAAGAAGAAGAAGAAGAAGAAGAAGAAGAAAACAAGTCAAATATGATGCAAATAGATGATGATGATGAGGAGGATTTATCACGCCGTTCAGAAGATGAAGAAGTATTGAAAAATTCTGGAGATGAAGATGATGATGATGAACCTATCATTATTAAAACAAAAAAACCTGCTGCACGCCGTGGTTCATCGAGAAAAGCAGCATTGAATGCTAAAAAAAAAATCAACAAAATAATGGAATCATCATCTGATGACGATGATGATGATGAAAGTGGCAGTGATAAAAGTAGTAGTAGTAGTAGTGATGAGAGCGAAAGCGATGATGATGTTGTTGATTTGACATAAAAAAGTAAGAACGACTCGTATTTTAACTGAGAACTACGTAGAAAAAGTGTGCGTTTTTTATTTTAATGATTAATCTCATTAAAAAACTAAGGTGCTATCAATCCATTAAAAAAAGACACATTTGTGATTTAGTGATGAAAAATAAAAAAATTTGACCCAATTTTTATTTACACTTTCGTATAAAAATAATTTTTATAAAATTTCTTATGCCACGTCTTCTTTATTTAATTAAAATACAGTATTATATATGCCAGTAGTGTGCAGTATTTAATTAAAATAGTTTGGTGTGTACTTCGTACTACCAGGGTAAATAAGCTTTTCATCATGCTTACAGTATACGAAGAGCGTTATACCTAAAAGAAATTTTAGTCAAAAAGATAAAAAAGATTGTGCTCCAAATGATGTGTACCTGCTATCGCTTAGTCACAATCCAAGAAAAAGGCATTATAATAACTGCAACTGATTTGCTATTAATATAACAATAGTACCACGTGGTAGCTATAACAAAATAATAAATAATAATACTACTACTCCGGCACCTTCCATCTAATATTTTCGATTAAGGAGCCTGCCTCAGGCATGGAAAATAAAATATTTCCATTATAATACGTTTTATTTTTTGATGCAAAAACAATATCTTTAATTATCTTATAGTGATACGTTTTAATTTTGGATACCAACCACAGGAAAAAATGATCATATCCATCGGAAAAATGTACAAAACCACTTTCCTGTGGTCCAAAATGAAAAAAGAAAGAACGGTTAGTATGGGGACCTGGTCCCCATAGAATCCCTGCTGAAAAAACATCAAAAAAACATTAGGAAAGTGGATTTGTACATTTTTGTATATATCCATTTATATATTTATATATATATATATCCGCATATTTGAATTTGAATATGGGTAAATTTTCTCTAATATATTTATTTTTCCAACGTTCATATTAAATTTTCATATGTTATAATATTTCTATTTAATCACGTCTTTTTTTACTACTCAATAACCAAAACAACCTTAATGTAAAGTTAAATATATTTATATCCGCATAATTTCACATGAAATATGGAATAAAGTACATATTTCCAATTTTTTTTAGACCATTTCCACCGATTTTCTCAGATTTCCTCAGATTTTTCCCATTGTTATATGAGTTATTAATCTCTAGTATGCACACAGGATGGAATATTCTCTCAAACTTTACACATCTAGCTATAGACTACTACTTATTATACTTAATTGTATTGGTAGATCGGATAGGAAATTGGAAGTCAAATCATTTATGATGTCAATCAATATATTTGGTGTAAAATTCGGCATGAAATCCTTAAAAATTGGGTATTTGGTGCTGTATATATGTTAAATTTAGCATTGCGATAACATTGGCAGCCTGACAGTTGACACAGAGGGAAGGTGCCGGAGTACGGTAATATGACACGCGATTAACACATTCATACATACACATATATACATATATTATAAGTATAGTCGGATGAAGAAACACAAATGGGATAATGCAAAACAAACAAAATTAAACACCCCTTTTTTGTCGTCTATTGTATAATAAAAAATTGACGAAAGAAAAGAATTAACAAAAAAGAGGGGAAAAAAATATTATTTTTTGACATTTTACTATATATATATATGCATAGCTCATATCATCTATTTTAAAGAAATTATTTTACATTTTACTAGATATAGCTCATATCTAATTTTAATTTTAGAAAATAAAGTTTAAACATCATGTCGAAAGCAAATGCGAAAATACCGCCTGTGAAAATCACACCGGTAATGAAATTTAATCCAAACGAAGATACATTATCTGGTAGTAGGAGTAGTAGTAGTATGGATAAGTCTATGAATGATTTTAACGGAGCAGCGGTAGATTGTGGTGGCTTTTGTCTGTGTAAAGGGAATTATTGGCAAAAGACTTGTTCATCAATAAATCCAAGTGGGAGTTCATCTAGCACTAGTAGCAGTAATTCTCAAGGGACATGTACCACATCGACCGGTGTATGCCAATGTTCTAGCGAATATGAAGGTGTAAGATGTTCGTTTCCGAAATGTTCCGATAAAAATTGTGTAGCAGTAAATCCCCTGACTTTTTAGGAGTCGTTAACTTCAACTCTAGTTAATGGCCTAGAACCTAAATTAATTGGTTTTTCCCATGTTGTGTTTTCTGGAGAAGAGGCTTTATAATAATATTGACGACCCGTGCCTTGTTGCATGGCTACTCGCCATTCCCGATGTACTATTTCTTCCGGCTGTTGCTTAACACTGAATCTAAAACCAGCAACATTCAAGTCACTTGTTTTATTCCACACAATTGTATTGCTGCTAATACTGCTACTGCTACTTCTGCCAGTATTAGTTGTTGTAGTGGTGGTGGTGGTGGTAGTGGGCATTGTAAATCTTGTATTTATACTGACACAATTTTGTTCTTGATTATATGCTTTCATTTCCATCATTATTTGTAACAAATGTTTTCTACGTTCACTATCACGATAAAAACGGCGAATATATTACATCTGATTTAGATTTTAGATTCGTATCTTTGCAGCACATCATCAATTATTATTATTTCAAATTATTGCTAAGTGCCTAATAATAATAAATAATAATACACATAAGCGATTAATTAAGTAATAAAACTTGATAGGGATTACACTACCATAACCACTCATTTTTCAAATAGACTCCTTAAACATATTTCAGATAGGAGTAAAGAAAACAATGCTGTACTGTCTAAATACAATGGACACAGGCTTGAAAAGCTTTGGAAATTGGTCAAATGGATAGGCATTTTATTAATTTTTCCAAAATAATAATTTTATGGCACGTGCACACGCGTCGGCTGAAAAATCTGGAAGAAAAATATTTGGACCTGCCCTGCTATAGATACCTTGCATCAAACATCGTCTTCCGGTATAATATTAATATTATATTCTCCCTGATATTATATTTTCAACAATACAAATACGAGGTGATTAGCACCAATATTTCTCAGCAAAACCGTGGTGGTGATTCAGATTATTATTTTTGATGAATTTTATATCATTTTAATTAAAAATATAATAGTACCTGGTATTATTTGTGCATTTATATATTATCGAAATATACCATCAACACGGTGAAACATAGAAGAAGTATAATAATAAATTGCAATTGTGTTTTAATCTATATTTAATGTTATTGTAGATTATTGATTAAATAATAGAAACACAACACATAGACGTATAATTAAAGTATCGTGATATATATACATATTGTATATTATAGATTATACTCAAACATGTGGAAATATAATAATAATGAGAAAATGATGATAGTAATACTACTTGTGATAAGTATCGTGATATATATACATATTGTATATTATAGATTATACTCAAACATGTGGAAATATAATAATAATGAGAAAATGATGATAGTAATACTACTTGTGATAAGTTGTTTGTTTGTTAATATGGTACCGTCATATTCTGCGCAAGTGACAACAGAATCGTTCCCTTCACCACCGTGGGTGCAAAAAGGCAATGCATATGTGCAAGTGTTTGATGTTCCATTGTCCGTTGCAAAAGAATGTGTCCCATCTGACTTTAATATTGTTGAAACAAAGGAAGGTAGTGGATTAACAGAAGGTTCATTATATATTGCAAAATATAATAACCAGTCAACTATTGAATATAGTGAGTTAATATTCATATGTGCAACTGTCCAATATGAAGGAAAAAAAGGAAATTGGGTCCATGCTATATACGTTGATAATGAAATGGCAAAGGATGCTGGTATTAATGTATGGGGATTACCTAAAAAGATGGCTACGTTTGAATGGGATCGTAACACTTCACCAGAGTTACAACATGTAGTCGTAAAAGACGTAACAAATAACGAGGCAGCTGCGGTTATTATTGATGCAACGTTTAATGACAATGCAATTAAAATTCCATTGATGCATCAAATTATCAATACATATGGAATCAGCGTAAAAGATACAAAAACATTATTGTACAGTGCAACAGAACAAAAATATGGCGTAAAATTGTTGAAGGAAGCGATTTTGAATGTACCAAGTACAAGCCCATTGTCCATGCTTAAAAATAGTGATACGGTATTAAAAACAAAAGTTGAAATGGTCGATGGTCTATTTAATATGACGGCACCGACTTCAATTCAATATATAACACCTAGTCGTGCCAGTGGTTATTTTGAAACAACGCCTGAAGTAGCACGAAATGAGATCAAATTGCAAGGTACGATACCTAAATGGCTTAATGGTGCATTATTGCGCAATTCACCAGGAAAATATGAAAATGGAAATGATCAAATACGCCATTGGAATGATGGATGGGCACAAGTTCATCGTTGGGAGATTAATGGTGAGAAAGGCACAGTTGTACATTTAAGTAAATATTTAAATACAACATCTTTCCATAAAAGCGAAACATCAAATGAATATGCAGAACCTGGATATGGCACACCTAAAACCCCAGGACCACGACCCCATTTACCGATCGAAGCACCAAATACTACAACGACAAGAACGGTAACGGATGGCGATGATAAAGTGACGGCAACAATAACAACAACAATGGATCAAGTTGTTATTGGAGATAAAAAACAACAAAAGAATAGCAAAAAGTCATCATCGCCTATACCAAAATGGCAAGAAAAATTTGCATCCAACCCATTAGTAAATTTATGGAAATTTGATAATAAATATATTGCAACAACAGATGAAAATTTATTTACTCAATTTGATCCTGTAACATTGGAAACAATTGGCGGGGCAAATGAAGCTTGGTCTGATGATGAGATTGAAAAAATAGGCTTATTAGGTTTAGGCGTAGCACATGGCCGATACGATCGACATGAAAAGAAACATTATTGGCTGGAATTTGGATGGAACGACGGTGTTAATGGTGGTGCGCATTACAATGTTTGGACATATCAAGAATCTGGGTTTAACGGTACAGGGCCGTTGCCACCTCGTAAAATTATAGGAACTGTGAAAGATAAAATGACGTCTTTCATACACAGTTTTGGTTTAACGAAGAAATACGTTTTGTTGATACAATGTCCATTGCATTATCATTTTTTAAAATTTTTGAGTGCAAAAAAAGTGATAGATGCAATGACATGGGATGATACGATTCCAGTGAAATTTCATATTTTAGATCGAAATAATGGAACATTGATCCGCTCAGTCGATTCTGCTGATGGTGCATGGTTCGTCTATCATATTTTAAATGCGTACGATGATGGGAACGATAATATCATTGTAGATTTATCTAAGTATCAAAACGATACGTTGATAACCTATGGTATGTATTTGGAAAATTTAGTGGACCAACCAAAAAATTATGTCGGTACCTATTCGCAAGCGCGTTTAACACGTTGTACCGTCCCTGTATTTACAGGTAGACCAACATGTGTCGATGTCATCGATAAAACATTTGAAATGGCTACATTTAATTGGGTCAATTATCACATGGAGCCTCATCGTTATACATGGGGTGCTAGTTTCGTCGATGCTCGATGTCATCGATAAAACATTTGAAATGGCTACATTTAATTGGGTCAATTATCACATGGAGCCTCATCGTTATACATGGGGTGCTAGTTTCGTCGATGCAAACACACATTGGCATGATGGAAGTTCTGATTTTATTGATCAGATTATTAAAGTTGATATTGAAAAAGGGGAAGTGATGGCGAAATTTCAAGAAGACAATGTCTATGTATGTGAACCATTATTCGTACCAAATCCAAATCCAGTTAGCGAGGATGATGGTGCATTGATATTTGTCGGGTATAATAGTATAAAAGACCATTCAACATTGTATATCTTGGATGGAAAAACAATGGCAACGCTTGGCACCGCAGATATGCCAGGAAAATTAGCAGCAAATTTCCATGGTAAATTTTGCCCCGATGATAAAGATTATTGTATTGGTTTGTAAAAATACTATATATGCGTAGATGATCCTAGATCTATCATACAGCGGACTTCAATGTATTTATATTAAAAAATATTATATTAATATATATATATGCATATATCAGTTCTTTCATATACCATGTAGAGAGTGACAAATGGAAGGGAGAATAAACTTCATAATATTAACATGGATGCATGTGGATGTTATTATTATGCATATCATATGATCATATGTGTGTCATTATATTATGCCATATATGATAGGATCGGTAAAAATTTCAGAGACTGAGGAAACCACATTTAATGTGTTATTACACACACACCGGCACACCGGTCTCTAAAAAATTATACGTACGAGAAGTACGAGTATTAATTTTAAAAATATTACAAATCGTATATATTATAAATGTACGCGTATCTCTTTAATTTTTTATTTCTACCCACAGTGTTACAACAATTCACAATTCACCCTCTATACACTCTCCTCTCTCCTTGGTCCTTGGGATTACAGTGCTTGAGCCAATATTCAAATATCTATCTCACTAAAATCGAAGTCAGATATTTTTTATTTCTACCCACAGTGTTACAACAATTCACAATTCACCCTCTATACACTCTCCTCTCTCCTTGGTCCTTGGGATTACAGTGCTTGAGCCAATATTCAAATATCTATCTCACTAAAATCGAAGTCAGATGATATATATCATATATATATGATATTATATATATATGATATCTTTTTTTATGTTAGAGAGAGTAATAAATCATAATATGAAGCGTTCATAATGATGCATCTCATACGATATATATGTTTCATACTCTCTACAATTTCCACCCAACTACAATATGCGACAGGTGCTTTTGATTAAAAACAGTCTCTCTTTGTACACAGTATGTGTAGACAACTTCGTGTATAAATATGATACAGTCTATTTAATCAAGCGCTTGATATCCTGGTCCATTATTATATGTATTATCAGATTTTTTCCATAAAAAACAATTGTATATTCCTAACACTAAATACATACCAGCGGCGATAAATACATGAAGCGCTTTGTGCTGTCGTGCTTCTTTTGTATCTTCACGATCTAATATTAAATGTTTTCCTTCACTATCTGCTAATATATACGTAGCAATAAAGGATAATATTATAAATCCTGCTACGGACGTGATTGCACAACATTGTATCCGTACCATATTTGGTGGTTTCTTATTATCTTCCATACTGTTATTACTATTGGAATTATCATTCCCTAACAATGGCCCTCTATCATCTGAGATTGTACTGTTATTATTCATACTTGATAATTCGATATCGGATCGTTGCCTAGTATGTGACGTATTATTATGTTTCCTGTTATTATTTTGCTGCGAACGTTTAGAGTTTCGCATATACCAATTGATATGATATTGACTAACTAAAGTAAATACGTGCCAGTAAATTATTAATTATTACTATATATATATTATACACGACTATACGTACATAAATATTTTTTCTTGACACACACAGAGAGAGAGAGACAGAGAGATAGAGAGAGATAAAAAAGACAGCTAGCCAGAAAAAAGACTTCCTTCTTCCGTTTTTATATTCTTACTATCTATGCTGCACCTTTCCATCTTTTGTGTCTATTGATATATATATAAATGCAATATATCTTTATTCATAGTTCATAGAACAAATCTTCTTCGATATTTCGAGATTTTACCTTAATCTCCCGATCTCATCTGATATCTTTTATGAATAATTTCAATCGTAGATAGTGCTGTGTCTATCTTATAATATGAATCCAAAAATTATTATAGCGGAATAAACTTAAGAATATCCGCTTTTTGGTAATATCCAATACCTCTCTATCAAATATACATAAATTAGTATACTAAATTAGTATTAATTATTTTTTCTTGACACACACAGAGAGAGAGAGACAGAGAGATAAAAAAGACAGCTAGCCAGAAAAAAAGACTTCCGTTTTTGTATTCTTACTATCTATGCTGCACCTTTCCATCCTTTGTGTCTATTGATGTATATATAAATGCAATATATCATTATTCATCATAGTTCATAGAACAAATCTTCTTCTTCGATATTTCGAGAAGAATCTCCCGATCTCATCTGATATCTTTTATGAATAATTTCAATCGTAGCTAGTGCTGTGGCTATGTTATAATAGGAATCCAAAAAATATTATAGCGGAATAAACTAAGAATATCCGCTTTTTGGTAATATCCAATACCTCTCTATCAAATATACATAAATTAGTATACTAAATTAGTACTTAAATTAAACGTCGTTTTGAAATCCACAAATAATCCTTCTCATTTACAAGGTTTATTGAAAGTATGTCCGAACATTATTATATCATCATACATAAAATCACAAAATATCAAATAATTCATCTATAAAAATATTAATCAAAATATCCGCAAAACAACAACAACAACAATTTAAATTGTTACAATTCTTTATTCTATTTATACATAATTTTACACAAGGAAAAATAATTTCTGAAATAATCGTTCATACTTTTTTTAAAATATATTAAGTATATATATTTGTATACTAAGATTCCGATTTTTTTATCGAGATGATTTTTTTCAAACAAATATTCTAAATGTGCAAATACATAAATATATCCGGATAGTATAGACTATAGAATAAATTTTTTGATCAGGCAAAAAAAAAATTTGTACTCCTGCAAAATATTTTGGCAAAAAAAATTATTATACCCGAATTAGGGCTTGACGATATCACTATGTTTAACAATAGAACGTTTTGTGAAAAATGTTTTTTTGGTTTCACATTTTTGACACAAAAAAAAGTCCCAGTTTATCTTGGCTAGACGACTAGAAAATAATTATTATTATTGTGCATGCATGGCACACACCCATACAGATGTATACACACACACACACAATATATCTATCGTTGTTTTCTTTTCTGTTATTGGTATAATATATCTTTGCAATAAATATTCTTTCAAAATAGAAGAGGAAGTGCTGTGCATATTATTAATTGAATATATATATATATATATATATAATATTATTATTTTTTTTTGCATTTTAATAATTTCAAAAAAACAATATACTATATAATAATTTCAAATAAAAGATTTTCGTCTTACCCCCCTCTATTTTCAATTTGAATATTCACGCAAGTTGTCATAAAAAAATATAACAATGGCATCAATTGCAGATGATGAATCGAAAACATCTAATAGTGGTAATGGTGGTAATATAAGTCCATCGTTAAATGAATCGTCAAATGTTCCAACTTATAATTTTGCTGTTCAAGGTCAAGGTGGCAAAATTCCACAAGTTGGTTTTGGTACGTCTGGTTTGAAAGGGGAAATGGGAGAAGAAGCTATAGTTGAAGCAATACGTTGGGGATATCGTTTAATAGATACAGCTTTGCTTTATGGAAATCATGCCGAAGTTGGAAATGCTGTAGCGCGCGCAATGGCAGAATTAGATCTAGATCGCGATGATATCTTTATTACAAGTAAAGTTGGCTTTTTTCCACCAGATTCAAAAGGTAAGGATGATATCTGGATGTACAAAGGTGGCTTAAATTTAAAAGGTGATGAAGAAGAATCAATTGCTATATCATTATCTGAATTGAAATTGAAGTACGTTGATTTATTTTTAATACACAACCCGACTGCAAGTATTCAAGAATACAACAGTGCATGTTTGCCACATTTTTTTGAATTATTTAATTATAAAGATAACGATGGTGCAGTGAAACCAAAGATATTACCAAATGGATATGATGCACGTGAAATGATGCAAGAAACAGCTAGGAAATCACTTACAGCAAAGGTGGATATGGATGTATCATATGAAAGACGAAAAGCATCTTGGAAAGCATTGGAAAAAGCAAAACGACAAGGTAAATGTCGATACATTGGCGTTAGTAATTATACGAAAGAATTATTACTAGAGATGAAGGAATATGCTGAAATAATGCCAGCAGTCAATCAATTGGAATACCATCCAAGATTTGCATCAAAAGAATTGCTTGAAACAGCAAAATCAATGGGTGTTATATTAATTGGTTATGGTATGGGAATGGCAACACAAATTTCTATGTCAAGTGATGCGAATGTCACAAGTCCTGGTGCAAAAAGAGTCAATCGTACGTTAGAAGAAATTAGTAAACGAATGAATAAAAGCAAACATCAAATTCTTGCTCGTTGGATGAAACAACAAAATATAATACCGTTGCCACGTAGTTCGAATGGTAAACATATTCGGGAAAATATTGATATATATGATTTCGAATTAAGTGATGATGATATGATATTAATAGATAAGTGCAACGAAAATTATCCATATTATTGGGACAATCGAACATCATCAATAACAGTTAGACATGCTGTAACTAAAGCATTTGTCAATACGGGAAAAGCAATAGCAAGACATAGTCAATCATGGGCACAGAATGTTGGGAATTCACTGGGAGGGATGTCAGGTATGCCATCTATGTCTGGTTTGGGTATTGGCAGTACTGGCATTGGAAGTGTTTAGTGTCATCAAGTAATCTTGATAATGACTTTTATAACACATGAAGACGATGCAGGGAATGTGTTTTATAATTTTTTATTAATATACATGTGCATATGCCATAATATCTGGGAATGAGATTGGATATTATATATAATAAAAAAAGATGTACACATAATAATAATATTTTAAAAGAATATCTTCTCTGTATGTAATTAATATTTTATATTTTGATTTTGATACAGTGGTTAAATCTTGTTTTAGATGACGACAAATAGCAAATACTATCCCTCTTCTCCTCTGTCAAATAAATGACTCACTTCTAATATCATACGCTCTGCTAATACTCACCCATATATATATATAATAAATAGACAATAGGAAGAGAGAAGAGATATATATGAAAGAACATAAATTGAAATCTTAATACGCTCGTTATCACATGATGGAACATTATAAACAATACTTCGACATGGAGTCACCGGAAGATAGAATATCTGCATGTTTCATATTAGCTGTCTTTGTATTTGTTGGTTCATCAGTAATAGATGGTTCTATTAATATATTGCAGTTGCATCACAGGCTCTATAAAACACATCAATTAAATACAGTTGCAGCATTATTGAGCTTTCTATTTACACTCGTCGCAGGAATTGTGAAAAACACGCATCCAACTATACTGGCATACATTGCTGACGAGGAAGCAAAACCATATTTATTCATATGGAAAGATTCACTTTCAATAAAATCACATCAAACTATATTTTTACACATTGTGTTTTATTTATTAGGACACGTTGTCGCTGTTTTGTATAAGTTGATCATTGTAGCATTTAAAGCATATAAATATAGGCAGTTAACAAAAGTTGGGTTAAATAAATGTACAGGGCAACCAAAGCGTATCTTAATTATTCATGCATCTGTTGGTAGTGGGCACAAGCGTGCCGCGCAAGCAATAGAAGAAGCTATTAAAAAACGCATTATTAATTCAGGTGGTGAAATAGCAAGTGACAATGATAATGATAATAATAATGACGAGAAGAATGGTAAAACTGTTGTGAAAGTATTAGATATTATTGATACACAAGAATGGTTTTTACGAACAGTATATAAAAAAGGTTTTATGACATTAGTAGGTGAAGATTGGGGACAAGCATTTATCGGATTGATGTTTGATAGATCAAATCAGCAAGCTCCTGGATTAGATGTTGGCGAACATGGTTTCTTTCAAACTGTTTTAGAAGAAGCATTTTCATTATCGTTTGTCGAGTATTTATTTAATTTCAAACCAGATATTATAATCAATACGCATTTTCTTGGATTAAAGATTATATCACATTTAAGACAGAAATTACCTGCATTCAATGTACCGCAAGTAACAGCAGTAACCGATTTTGACGTTCATGCATATTGGGCATGTCAACCATGTGAGCATTTTTTCGTTGCAAGGGATGAATGTAGACATGCCTTACAAGAAATGGGAATTTCAAATGATTTAATACAAATTACCGGTATGCCAATTGTTCAAGCATTTTCAAATGTACGTTCAAAACAAAAGTGTTTAAAAGATTTACAATTAGATGGTAAATTACCAATTATATTATTAATGGCTGGTGGCGATGATATCTTTGAAACGTATCATGCATTATTAGAAATGACAACTAGTGTACAGATTGCACTTGTATGTGGAAGACATGAAGATTTGAGAGATCAATTATTAGCAATCAATGTACCGATTAGGCATAAAGTAAAAATTGAAGGTTTTACTCGTGTGATGCGTAAGTAAATTCTAATATATTCCCCTATATATATATATTAAACCTCTAAAAAGGATACCTTCTCTCTCTCTAACACCATTTTTCTTGTTCATATACGCTATGCTTCACAGATGAATATTTATCATGCGCTGATTTAATTATCACAAAACCAGGTGGATTAACAACTGCAGAATCATTGGCAATGGGTACTGCTATTGTTGTGTATCATAGTTTACCCGGGCAAGAATTACGGAATGCAGATATGATATTAGAGGAAGGTGCAGGAATCAAAATAAATGATTCAAGGATGTTAGGATATAAAATTGAAAAAATTTTAAAAGACAAAAAACGTCTTGCTTCATTAAAAAAAAATGCAAAACGAATTGGTTCTACCGATAGTGCTGATAAAATTGCAAAATATATATTCAATGCTGATTATTATGATACATACATGTCATCAAATGCTCGTCGTAGTAATTATAAAAAAAGGGGGAAAAATGAATGAGTGTGAAAACCAAAAGAGGGAGGAGAGAGAGAGAGGAAATAGTGAATGTGTGATGTGTGAATGTGTGAATGTGGTGGTTTTTTTTGTGTGCATGTCTTTACATAGAGTTGTTTTAATTATGAGAGGGATTTTTTGTATCATACAAAAATTTAAAATATTTAAAATATTCTTTTTAACTCAGACGCATGTGCTGCTAGCCTATTGCACCCCTCCAAAAATGCAGCCTGGGAGTTATTTGGGTCAACTGCCGAGCGATCCAATATAGACAGGGAGTGAGCACACGTGCCTTTCTTTTTCATATACCGGACGACCTCTAAAATACTTTTCTGAGTCTCAACCTGCAAAGACTGCCGAATGAATTTTTCTAGCTCCAAGAGCAACCTTTCGCATTGCTCGCTACTTAGGGCGTGCTTGGTACAAAACTCGGCAGTCACGGTTTCAAGATTACTTGACGGCCCCAGAGGTATCACTACCTTGTCTGTCTTATCTTCCAGTCCAACTTTAAAGTAGAAGTCTTGGTTCAATAGCACCGGAACGACAACTTCCAGTAGACTGCGTTCCGACAAACTCATCTTTCCGCACTCGTGGGACTTGGAGAGCATTCTCTCCTGCAGCTGGCGGCACGCATTTTCATCCAACCCCTTGTAAGCCAGGCAGGCCTGTACTAATATTTGCTTATTGGCTTCGGGTTGCGGGCATTTCAAGCGAAGCAATTTTGTGTCGCACATACGTGGATCTACAAAAATACCCCGTGCTAATACGAGGCTGGCGTGCACGTATATGTCGTCCATCTCCACGCAAAATGTTCGAACGTACCCATGGGCTATCAGCAATAGTCTAATTTGTTCTCGCTTTTCGCCCTGCTGGTTGTGCTCTACGGCTACCGCACCAAATGTGTACTTGGAAAAATTAAAATTCTGCAATATCATGAATTCGGTCCCTTCCGTATCGAGCGATAAGAAATGGACAAAAGGAGGCGCATGATGTTCATCCATCACTTCTTCCAACGTTCGCGTTACACGACGCGTCACTTCTCCCCGGGTCGAGTACAGCAAATGCTCGCGGATGCCGCTGTACAGATTTCTTGAGCTTGGATTTGCTCCCAATGTCATTTCACCGTTATTATCATTTTTTAGGCGATTTGCAGCGACTTGGATATCCACGCTGCTGTTCTGGACATCTTCAAAAAAATCGACAACGATGCCAGATATATTCGAAAGCGGCTCATTCCTCATGGCACACCTCCGTCCGCTTGTTACCAAACGCGCATATTGACGAGAGGGCTCGACGCAGAGACCGGTCCACCCGAACGCTTTTTCGAGTGTCAAGGTGTTGCTCATATGGATTCCGTCCGCGGCTCCAATCTCAACAAAATACCCTGTTCCGAGGGGAACAGAGTCGCCATACACTTGTTGCATGACATATTTCTCTTGATCAACCTGGGAATGCCACACAATTTCACTGTCCCACACGCTTATGGACTGGGCCGACGCTACGAAAAGCAGGAAGAGGAGACCAACAGTCATCCCGCCACCACCACAGCCTTCTAAAGCAATCGAGGGGATAACAAGTTTGAAAAGAACACGACAGTTATTTCTCTTAACACATTCTTATTGACATCGTTGTAATTCGAACGAGAAAGACATGTGTTCATTTAGTCTGTATGTATTTCATCTAACCATTCCTCGTCGAGATATAATAATGTTTCTTCGCTTTCTTTTTCCTTTTTTTATTTTGCAAGTATAAATAATAATAATAGAAGAATAATATTATTATTATATTATATTTATAGATATTATGAATGATTAGATCTATGTTGTTGCCTATTATTTATTATTGAAATTATAATAGGTATGGCTATTGATGAAATTATTATTTTATTTTTCAAATATAAAAAAAATAATAGTCTGCGGCGCGTGTACTTGGTAAATTAGATTACCGATTACCTATATATTTATAGCTTGTGTATATGATATATAGTCAATAGTCAAGGATATATGAAAAATATTATTTAGATTTATAGGGTCGAGATCCTGATTATGATATCCTCGCCTCTTGCCTCTTTATCTTGCCTCTTGCAAGTCGCAAGTGTAGCAAGTTGCTTCTTGATATTATAATACTGGTATTACAATATAGCTAATGCTACGAGTGCCAAAATGCTGGACAACGAAAAAGAGCTTTACGATCACAAAATCATTTCATGTTGTTACCACGTATATCGAAATATTAATGATCTCTAAGAAGGAGAAATTGTATATATATTAATATATATATATATATATATATGGTAGTACTATCCCTTGTGTATTAATTAATATATACGTATAAAATATATATGGAATGTAGTATATATATATGTATATATTGTACTTCTCTTTTATCTACATACAATGCATATAAATCTATAAATTTTGTTACTAATGTGTCTTAGTTATTCATATTTTTGTTCAAAATAATGAATGCACAAATCGATCACAATTATTATTATTATTTTTTAGTCTTTTTGTTTTTAGTTTTGGCATTTTTCTATTTTAAGGTAAGGGCTGTAGCAGGGAAGAACGAAGGGAATAATCGAGTAGCATTTTTCCTATAGAATTTTAGAATCAAATTTATGACTATCGAAAAAATTTAGTAGGGGAAGATATTGAAAATGCCGTTGGACCAATGGATTTGTTAAAATATTGCAAAACAGATCAAGAAAGAAAAGAAATGGAGGCTGTAATTAACATAGGAAAAGAGTTAAATGGTATGACGAGTGATGGGATACCATATATTTATCGTTGTTGGGCCGATACAGAGTTTCAAAATGCCCATGAAGTTCTTGGTAAAAAACCACAAGAATATTTTCATAAAATTATAAAAAAACCAATACTCGACGCGACTACGATATATATTATTAGAATTTTTTATATGATATAATATATATTTTTTATAATAAAAAAATATTAATAATAATTTTAATAAAATTAATGTGAGCATCAGAAATGTTATACACACGACGGCAGCGCATTTAGCTATTGGTGTCACCACACACACACATGTTATGTGAAATCAGACATATTCTCTCTTCTTCCACGCACACATGTTATGTGAAATCAGACACATATTCTCTCTTCTTCCACGCACCATGCGTTATGTGAAATCAGAGACATATTCTCTCTTCTTCCACGCACCATATGTTTCAAAAAAATATACATTTTTTTACTTGTTATTTTGTTTTATTAATATTTGTGTAATATTGTGGTGCATAAATGATGTATCACAATCGTTTCAATCATCTCCTATTTTTTTCCTTATTTCTTTGTTTTAGACTTTACGTTTTCTATTACTCTCGGTTTCCAAGTTTCCAATACCATTTTTCAATCTTCTTTGTGTTCATCATCATCAACATTAACATTAACTTTCTCTTCTTCTTCTTCCGTATTCACCACACCATTCTCCTGCCCGTTCATTGTTGTTCCAACTTCTTCTATTACTGTTGCCACACCCAAACGTTCCATCATCATTTCATTCATCATTGATTCATGTTCATAATTACGCTTACCACCTTTTGGTCGATACGACATAACTTCATGACCATTTAACATCTTTCGTATTGTTTTAGCAGTCTTATTATTTGCTTTTATTTCAGTATCACTAGCTTCAAATACCCAATCATCTACTTTTGACATGATGAACAATAATTCTTTTTCTTCATCCAAAACTATTTGTAAATTACGAAGACAACTCTCATCTTCTAATACACCTCCTGTCAAAATCATTACAACATATTCAGCTTCTGAAACAACAGATGTAATTGTTTGTTGGCGAGACAATAATGATTTTTCTACATCTTGACCAATATGTTTTCCAGATTTTATATTGTCAACTGAATTTTCAGCATAAATAACCATAAATGAATGTGTTTTAAAACTAGGATGAATTGGTCTAGGTACTTGAATCTTAGCACGACGTAACAAAGTGTTATACGATCGTATTTCTTTTTACATATATCTTCGTATAATGTATCTAAAAATATATGTCCAAATATATGTATACTAGGTATAGTATTATATTATATCGGATGATAAATTACGAATAAAGATGATATGAAATAAAATAAAACCAACCAAATGTTTGTAAACACAACCAAATGTACGTAATTTTTAATATTATTATATTAAAATTAACAAAAAAATGACGAATAAAGATGATATGAAATAAAATAAAACCAACCAAATGTTTGTAAACACAACCAAATGTACGTAATTTTTAATATTATTATATTAAAATTAACAAAAAAATGATGTTATATATTATATCTTCGTAATGTTCTTTATATATATATATATATATATATAGTCTCCAACTATAGATATATTATCTTGTTCTACTGTTATATCTCTTAAACAATGTGTACATATTCAACACAGTGGTGATATTACAATTATCTACAACCTCTCCCTGTGTAGATTGTATATCATGTACATTATATATATGAATGAAAAGGCATTGAAATGTGGTATTAGTTGGTCCATTTATTACCATTTATTATACAAGTACCATTATTATTATTTTTTTTTTTTTTTTTCAGTAGTATGTCCTAGGATAATTTAAAAATTTTACTCTCTTCCCTATCTGTACTGTATTCTAAATTCCCTACTCCGGATCTCGCCTCCATTTATTCATTAAATAACATTCTCCCATAAAAAATTATCTTAATTTGGTGTGTTACTTCCAATTTTGATAATCCTCTATGATCAAACCTAAAATATTCAATGATTAAATGAATAAAAACAGCTCCAACCTTGACTTTAGAGCCTTCGTCCCCGAACACGCATTTAGATAATTTAATATCTGACGGTACATTTATTTTATCGAAGATAAAAAAGTTGTACAAGGATTATCCATAAAGGATAATTGTAAGTAGGTACTAGTGTATCGCTACACGTCCTAAAAAATACTACTTTCATATTAAATAAATACGGAAAACCAAAATTTTGATAAAAAACCGTATATTTAATATTCATCGACGGTACTGTATATTTACTCCAATTTAAAAACGCGCAATCAACGTTCTCAATTTGACGCAAAACACTGTACAAGGAATTTATATAAGTAGTCACTAATGTATTGTTGGAAATACACGTACTATTAAAATTAATGAGCATTGAATGGAAAACCAAAAATTTGATGAAAAACCATGCAATGCAATTGTTGTAACTGTTTACTACGATTTCGGCGTAGAAACTTAAATTTAACTCGAAGGATTCATTTAATGAAGCTTCATTTCTTACTGTGGAACTCGATTTAACTAAAAAAAAATCGTCGTATGCTCGTAATTTAGCAACAATTAAATTGCTACGTCTGCTTAGAAATGCTTTATTAAAACCATCAAAAATATCAATTAACATCCAAATGATATTATGAGGTGAAATAAAACTTATTATTTTTTTAAGATAAATTATAACGCTTGACATTCTAAATTTATCAGTAATTTTTGTATCATTTTGATTACATAGATAATATAACAATAATTCGCCTACATATATTCTATTATTATTAACTACCATATTCGATTTAAAAACTATGATA
Organism: Stramenopiles sp. TOSAG23-2; assembly: GCA_900128395.1. Classification (NCBI taxonomy): domain Eukaryota; species Stramenopiles sp. TOSAG23-2. The sequence continues at coordinate 46,860 of LT649239.1, read as the reverse complement.
CTGTAGAATTTAAACCCTCCAGATGGATCTGAACCAACTGGTAAAATGCTCCAAAATAAATAATTAAAATGGAGTAAATCGTTTAAAAGCACTTTTTTTGCACTTTTTTTTTTTGAATCTGTTTTAACGGAAACTAACTGGTTTAAATCAATCAAATCTATTATCATATCCTATATACACAATATCTTTCTAAAAACACCAATTTGCTTGCCGCTATATACAATTTTATTTAATTTTTTCTTATCTTATTAACGAAGGCTATTTTTTGATAATTTAACTAAAAAACACCAATAAATAATCAATTAATTAATAAAATAATCCCAATTTCAAACACAAATATATAAATAAATATATATCGATATAAACTGAAACTTTGAGTATCTATAAGGAAAAGAATTACGCTTCTAACGCATATCCCAAAAGGATATAGATACAATTATTTATAAAAAAGTCCTTTTATATCGATATAAACTGAAACTTTGAGTATCTATAAGGAAAAGAATTACGCTTCTAACGCATATCCCAAAAGGATATAGATACAATTATTTATAAAAAAGTCCTTTGTACCATTATTATTATTAAATATTAATACCCACTATACTAATACTACGATAGAAGTTACTTCATATGGCACTTTGTACAAAAAAACGTGATAACGAAGATTGATTTTAGTAGAAATTTGTTGATTGTGATAATGACTTTTTACCTTAACGAATACCCAATTTTCCATGTATTTTTTTGTTAAATGTACCTGTTAGTACCGTTGATGGAGCACACATATATATAAAATAAAAATACATATATATGTACAAACTGTTAGATGTGAAAATACCTATAATATTAATTAAATTATATATATATATCCCCTCTCCTATATTCAGGGATAAGGTACAATCGCGTTTTCTATTATTTCGTAACGTTACATTATAATATATTCTTTGTAAACATTGAAAAAGTGCTGAGATAAATATATATAATACACAAATACATCATTAAGATGGATCCATCTCAACCGGCAACTAGTATCATTGATGATAAACAACAGGATGAATCATCATTCATAATAGGAAATCAAAAACAACAAAATGATAATGCAAGTAATAATAAAATCAATGTAAATATTCCACGTGTATTAACATCCAATGGTGATGCACATGATGTAGAACCACCAGCTGCAACTTCGAATGGCACACCAACAAAAAAATTCAACAGACAACAACACCTTTGTTAACAAGTGTTACGGTTGAACCGAAGCTGAGACCATCAACAACAGGCGGCCCAATGTCACCTTCAACGGCAATAAACAATGGCATTACTACTAGTAGCAGCATGTCCGATTTAAAGTATGCAACGAACGGCAAGGGCATTCTCAATAATACGCAACGACCTATGACCTCCATCGACTCTATATCTGAAGTTATTGATAAGCCAAATTTTTATCCTTCCGCATCTCAACGGCAAGGGCATTCTCAATAATACGCAACGACCTATGACCTCCATCGACTCTATATCTGAAGTTATTGATAAGCCAAATTTTTATCCTTCCGCATCTCTCCCAATTGTAAAATTTCGTCATAGCACTAGTAGCAGAAGAGCGAAGCGAAAACCACCATTACCGGTAACTCCAAATACAAACAGCCGCAAAAACAAAAAGAAAGAGGATAATGCGTTAGAATCAGGTGGCTCATCAATCATTGATATGCCAGCACCAGCAACCCCCAGGGTCGGAAATTCACAATGTAATACTGTTGTGAGCGTTAGCCGAACCTTATCCGTAAGAGAAAGTCTTGTCCCTGAGGATATCCATGCAGATTCCATATGGGAAAAAAAGCCATTTAAAACTCCAATGAATACACCAAATACCTTTTACATTAGTTCTACTGATAATGTTAATATGAATAGAGCAATGGGATATACAGCTACAGCTACATCTTCAGCTACTAGACCTGGAACGAAAGGAAGAGAAATCTCTTCTGGTCCAGTGCAATACAGAAGTTTAACTGGTAGAAATGAACACAACAGATATCATCATCATTCATTGAACAGTGGAGAAAAACTTCGTGATATTTTTAATCGATCGACTACACCAATGCATGAACAACAAATATACAAACAAGGTAAATTAAGAGCTCGTTTAAAACCAGGTGTATTATTACCAATGGGTCTTGGGGAACGATACAGTATTGAAATCATGAAATGAAAGCCAGAGTGCGTTGATGGCATCTTCTTGGCTTAAAAATATTGAGAAATAAAATATGGAAAAATAAATTTTCAAAAAAAAATTAAATTATTGATTTTTGCGGAGTACACGGATGAAATGTAAATATAGGAGACACTTATGTGCGCGTGTAATTTGTGTACACTCTTATATATTAATATTTTAAAATATGCTAAAATTTTATTTGTCCCTTGGAAGGTCTCTCAGAAAAACCGGGTCAATTAAAAAACATTTTTTTACAGTTTATCTTGAATCCACCAAGTCCATAACTCTTCGAAACTAAATTCACCATCATTTGATTTTAAAATATGCTAAAATTTTATTTGTCCCTTGGAAGGTCTCTCAGAAAAACCGGGTCAATTAAAAAACATTTTTTTACAGTTTATCTTGAATCCACCAAGTCCATAACTCTTCGAAACTAAATTCACCATCATTTGATTTATCAATTTGAGATACAGCTTCTTTCAATTCATCATCAGTTAATTCTGGAACCGTACCTAAATCAGTAGCAATTCCTTTAAATTCTTCCGTTGATATATCACCACTACCATCAACATCGTGTTTGTTAAATACAGCACGTAATTGTTCCTCTTCTCGATTTCCAGCTGCTTTTAATTTTTTCATTTTATCAATTAATACACCTATTCTATTATGCTCTATTTCTAATTTGGTCATTTTCACCATAATTGAAGCTTCACCTTCGCCGTAGTTGTTGTCTTCATATAATTTTGACGCTTGTTTATAACTATCTTTACTTGCATGATATAGTTTTGCTTGCGCATATATCGTTCCTAAAATTTTCAACACATCTCCTTCAGCTATTTTCATTTGTCGTGTTTCATCTTCTGAATCAGGTGTTAACTTTCTGACACACGCATATGCAACCTGGCAATCATTATCTGCTTCCTTTAATTTTTTAATTTTATCATAATCATCCTCCAGCTGTGTAGCCATCAGACGTTTACATTCTGCAATTGCCAAATATAATTCTATTTCTTTACATTGTGTGGTGAACAAGTTACTAATACCAGGTTTTTTATAGTTTTGATCTTTTCTTGCCAAATAATTTAAAGCTTGATAACGTTTTAACGATTCTTGCAATAAATTTAATGTTTCATCCAATCCCATAATGCGTATGTATGTATATGTATGTATATATGTGTGTGCTAAATACTGTACTATGAAAGAAAATTTGCATTTGTTTTTGTGCTATATTGATATTATGCTTTTGGGTTTTTGTGTTATTATATACAGTATAATCATTTTAAGCTATTAATAAATAAAAAAAAAAGACTGTCGTCGTGTTTTGTCGTCGTGTTTTTTAACGGACTTGGTGTAGAAACCCAAAATGAAAACCCATAAATTCAATTACAATATAATTTCCATATATTTGATAGTCATATTTTATTATTCGCACATTAACACTATTGACTATGGTTCTATATGCCATTTTTTCTAAAGCACTAAAATTCCTCTTTTATTTTTCACATAATCTAAAAAGTACAAAATATCCGAAAATGTAGAAAAATGATATACGCGTGCATGATGTAGTACTGGTAATGGTAAGCCGCCAGTAAGGGTATTTTCCCAAAGGCCATTTCCCAGCGAAATGCGAATTTGAAACAGCAGAATCGATGGGTTTAAAAGAAAATGTGTGAATATCATATTATCATATACATATACAATATACGTACATTTTTACAAGATTTACGATTTACATTTACATAAGCTTGTATCAGCTTCATCACCAATTCGTAATTCAACATCTTCAATTTCTTGATCAAAATCATATTTCCAACCCAACGGTGTTGTATACCCTAGTACGTTACCTTTTAAAGTGAAATATAAATCATTACGCATGTAATCTTGTTGCATACTTAGTGCTTGCGTAAATCCAGGTCGAAAGCTTACTTTCAAGACATAATCAGTTATTGTATGAGGTTTCAAAACTAATTCTTCTGTATCATGAGCAGATCCAACAACAATAGAATCATGTAAAAAATCAACTCGCAAATTATTTACAGCGAAATCAAATCGATTTGGGTTTTTAATACTTAAAACAACATCAAAATCAGCTTGAAGACTTAATTTCGTAAAGCTATTTAAAATACTTTTCCAATTAAAATTTTCCATACATACATTGTACGTTGGTTTGTTTGGGAAATTAATACCAACTAGGACGCCAATGACAATACTAGAAACAACAAGACCCAACCAACATAATTTACAACAACGTAATATTCGAACAGCTTTAGCTGGTGTCATTGTCACTTTTTTTTTTGGTACGATCCAGTTAGAAGCTTCCTCATCATCCACATCATCGATATTTTCACCAGCATTCGACATTCTATTTAATCTAATATATTTTTGATCGGTTTCCTCTTTTGTTTCGCTAACCAAATCTTTGAGTAAACTGGCTGACCAAACGCATAGCACAGCACATGTCATAATGATACCAACGAGAAACATAATTAAAATTATATCCCCAAAAGTCGCACCCATATATCGTATATTTTCAGCTGTTTTACGCACGCACCCATCTTCAGTCTCGCAAGAAGCACCATAGACACATCCATATGCACTACCATATGTATGACATTGATTATCGCTTGCACAAAAATGACAACCTGTAGTCGCATAACACAAATCACATGTTTTCATGGTATGACATGCAGTACTTGTATTCTTCAAAACACGCCGTAAACTATTGACAATAATGTTATTATTATTATGCATAACGGCCGTTACCTTTTCAACATTATTCAAATATTCGACCATTTTCTTGTTTTTAATTTTATTGCTGTCTCTCTTTCTCCTGTTTTCAACAAAGATTCGCAAACGTGGTTTATATATATGTATGCTGTATGTACAACTCGTATCTATTCCAATAAAATGTTATTAAATCAAAACGAAACGAAAAAAAAAAATTATGAATCACCTTTTGCATTTTAATTTCTGAACTAAAACTAAAAAAATAATTATATAAATAATACAGCAACTGCAACTACTTGGTTGTTTAAACTTGATTCTACATTTGATGCTTTAATACCATTTGATGTATTAGTTTTTTCAACTGTTGCAGCAACTGATGCAGCAACTGCAACTACTTGGTTGTTTAAACTTGATTCTACATTTGATGCTTTAATACCATTTGATGTATTAGTTTTTTCAACTGTTGCAGCAACTGATGCAGCAACTGCAACTACTTGGTTGTTTAAACTTGATTCTACATTTGATGCTTTAATACCATTTGATGTATTAGTTTTTTCAACTGTTGCAGCAACTGATGCAGCAACTGCAACTACTTGGTTGTTTAAACTTGATTCTACATTTGATGCTTTAATACCATTTGATGTATTAGTTTTTTCAACTGTTGCAGCAACTGATGCAGCAACTGCAACTACTTGGTTGTTTAAACTTGATTCTACATTTGATGCTTTAATACCATTTGATGTATTAGTTTTTTCAACTGTTGCAGCAACTGATGCAGCAACTGCAACTACTTGGTTGTTTAAACTTGATTCTACATTTGATGCTTTAATACCATTTGATGTATTAGTTTTTTCAACTGTTGCAGCAACTGATGCAGCAACTGCAACTACTTGGTTGTTTAAACTTGATTCTACATTTGATGCTTTAATACCATTTGATGTATTAGTTTTTTCAACTGTTGCAGCAACTGATGCAGCAACTGCAACTACTTGGTTGTTTAAACTTGATTCTACATTTGATGCTTTAATACCATTTGATGTATTAGTTTTTTCAACTGTTGCAGCAACTGATGCAGCAACTGCAACTACTTGGTTGTTTAAACTTGATTCTACATTTGATGCTTTAATACCATTTGATGTATTAGTTTTTTCAACTGTTGCAGCAACTGATGCAGCAACTGCAACTACTTGGTTGTTTAAACTTGATTCTACATTTGATGCTTTAATACCATTTGATGTATTAGTTTTTTCAACTGTTGCAGCAACTGATGCAGCAACTGATGTATTAGATTTTTCAACTGCTGCAGAAACAACTTCTTGGTTGTTTAAACTTGATTCTATATTTGATGCTTTAAGACCATTTGGTGTACTAGGTTTTTCAACTGTTGCAGCAACTGATGCAGCAACTGCAACTACTTGGTTGTTTAAACTTGATTCTACATTTGATGCTTTAATACCATTTGATGTATTAGTTTTTTCAACTGTTGCAGCAACTACTTGGTTGTTTGAACTTGATTCTACATGTGATGCTTTAATACCGTTTGGTATATTAGTTTTTTCAACTGTTGCAGCAACTGTTGCAGCAACTGATGCAGAAACTACTTGGTTGTTTAAACTTGATTCTACATTTAATGCTTTAATACCATTTGATGTATTAGTTTTTTCAACTGTTGCAGCAACTGATGCAGAAACTACTTGGTTGTTTGAACTTGATTCCATATTTGATGCTCCTTTTTTTGACTTAACCGAATTTGCAACATTTGATGCAACTGTAACAGCATTTTTAGCACCCAATTCAACCATTGGGTTTTCAATAGAACTAGTTTCTTCTTTTGTTACATTTGTCGCTGTTACGTTGATAGCATTTGGATCCATTTCCTGTGCTGCTCCATCTACATGATCCTCTGTCTCTTCACCAGCCATTTCAATTTGTTCTTCCAAGACATTTTCAACATAATCACCATCGTCAAAATTAATATTGTATGTGCCATCATCATTAACTGAATCTACAACACCAGGATACCACTCATCCCAATCACAATCTGCATAGACCCTATCGCCTACGCTGATTTGATTTACCTTATTTATAGTCTCCGATTCATCACCAACGGTCACTTTGACTTCTTCTTTTGATTCGATCATGTTGTTTTCTACATTTGCTTCTTCTTGCTTTGCAGCGACCGCCATCGTCTCTATATCATTTCCTAAACTTGTGGCATCCAACGTTTTCGTTTCCTCTTTGACTTCAAGTTCTTTTGTCAGTATGTTTGCTTGTAGATCATTAGTTGCTTTTTGTTTTGAATTGATATCGCTATTTTGATTTGCTTTCTTGCTCGTATCTGTCACATTGACATCATTTGCGACCAACTGTAATTCGATACTGGCTGTTAGCTTTTCGCAGCCGCTGAGAAACTCAATTATAAATTTTTGAAAAGGTCCTTGTTCTGCATATAGCTTACGCTGCTTCGTCGTAAGTTTTTCACCTTCTTTTATAAAGTGAAATATCTCTTGTTTCTCCAACTTTCCATTCGCAGTTTTGCCTGTTACAGCATATGATTCGCTTTCTATATAGGTTATAAATTTCGTCAAACATTTTGATCCAACTGTTTTATGCCCAGTTACATCTAAAATCATTTGTTTTGATACCTCTTCATCAATTGAATTAGAATTATCGGTACTATACTTTGACCATATAAAATCAACAATTGCATTTCTCTTATTTATCGCAAAGCCATGTCTTGCTTTATCTATGCCATTAATAAAGTCAACTAATGTTGCATGGAATTTACTTCGACTTCCAAAATCTTTACGCTCATTTTCACTCATTGAAATAGCATCTTCCAAAAATGAAATAATTCTTCTTTTTCTATTTCACCATTGGCTTCTCCACTTGATTGACTTTCTATGTATGCTACAAAATTACTACACTCCTCTTCAGTTACATTTTCATGACCGGTAATGTCCAATATTAATTGCTTGATCTCTTGCACGCCTATACTTTTACTATTATCTACATCATATTTACTCCATATTGAATCAATGTACTTAATCAATAATACTTTATGTTCATCGCATATTTCATCCATTAATTTATCGCATCCAACGAAAAAATCAACTAGTGTTTTTTGGAATGCTCCTTTTTTTGCATATATTTCTCGTTGCTCTTTATTCAGCTGAATACCGTGTTCTAAAAAGTTCAATAATTCATTCTTTTCCAATACTCCGTTAGGTTCTTGGCCAGTTGTTTCATATGCCTCACTTTCAATATGAGCGATGAATGCCGTTACGTGCTTTGATATTTTTTTATGTCCTGTGATATCAATTATCATTTGTTTTGCTTCTTTTGCATCAATTGAGTTTGATTTGTTAATATCATATTGATGCCAAATTCTTTCAATCGCAGATTGTAATAAAAATCGTTCTTGTGGATGCATTGTTGCTTCTTCGATTTTACTATTGACGTGTTGTGGGTGCACTTGTGAGTGCACTTGCTGGTGCATATTATTTAATTATTATTGCCTTTACTCCGTTTTCTGGCAGTCTTGCTATCACGTATATTATATTATATTAAATAGTTTAATTGTATTTTGTATTGTTTTGGTTGTTGTTCTTTATACTTTCATTTCAATATTAGCGCAAACGTAAACGTGCTAATTGATTATTTCAATAGTTCGATATTTGATTATAATTTTCAGGAGATAAATAAGTTGATTGTTTTTCTTTCTTTTGATCAATCTAAGTATTTAATAAATAACTTAGTAATATTTATATATTTGCATATTTGCATTTATGTTTTGCATATAATAATAATAATAATGATGATGATAATAATAATAATACATCATATTATTATGTATGTTGTAGTACCAGGTATAATAAATATGTAATCTACAGTATTTTGCGCTGTTGATATGAAAAATAAAATTGCCTATATTTCCTATCATCCTATCATAGTGAATAGTTTTATTTTGTTATTTTGTTATTATTAATATATTATAAGTGTACATTTTTTACATGTACACAGGGTGCGGAGTTTCCGAGATCCGAGACCCGTTTGATCTCGGAGAGGAGAGAGGGCAGACTGGCAGAGACGCAGCAGAGACGCATCAGAGACGCAAGAGTTTCTTTTTTTTTTTTGCTGTCAATTATACTTGTCGTACTCTATATTGAAGACCATCCTATTACGAGCACCAAGCAGCCGCAAAAGGACAAAAGGTAAAAAGAACTTTTTGTATTTTTGCAAAAGCATGTAAATAGCTTTGAAAGTTCTTTTTTTCCAAAGTTTATACGAGATTCAACAGGTTGCTTAGCATGGAATAGCACGCACGGAATACATTTTTTCCATTAGGCCGATGGAATCTAGAATTTATACCAATCTAAGTGCTATTTCTATGCTATTCGGCAATGTTGCAACAATGACCACCTTGATAAAAGCATAGAAATTAGAAATACACTATATACGCATAATGCGACCTTGAAACAAAAAGAATGTAATATAGAAGATAAAAAAAGGATAGAACGATTATCGATACAGATTAATTATTATAAGGAATAAAACACTATGTCGAAACTAACAAATCATCACCACAACGAAAAAGTGAAAGATCAATTATTTTATTCCAAGATACAAAATAATAATGGCATTGCTGCGAATTCATCACAGAAATTAATACCGATATTTGAATTGAGTAGCAAAAATGACCATGCTGATGTAGTCAAAGATAATATCCAATCGAAGAATCATAAAATTGAAGAAATATCTGGAAAATTATCCACCATTTCTCCAGACGAAATACAATTGCAAAAAAATAACGAAAGCAAAGAGATGCCGCCGCCAATGTACATAATTGTTTTTGAATTTTTACTTGTAATTTCTATCTGGGCTATCGCAACGATTTTGTTAACGATAAATGGTAGTGCAGACGGTTTTACCGTCTGCACTACCATAGGTGGCTTAGGTCTTGGCCAATTTTTTGGTATATTAACATCAACGTTAGTAACAGCAGATACGACCATTAAAACTTTTATAATAAAAAAGCCGAAAATATTTAATTGGCTTTTTGTCGGTTTGTTCTTTCAACCTTTTGGAAGTTCTTTTGCTTGGTTTCTCTGGTGCAATTTGTCTGGAACGCCAAATACAGATATGACTATTTTATCTGCAATGCTACCATTGCAATTATTAATTCCTATAGGCCATGGTGTGTGTTATTTGAATGAAAAGCTTAATGGCGTAAAAATTTTCGGAATTTGTGCTATGATATTATCCGCTGTAATGTTATCATGTGACATTACATCGTTAATATCCGGAACCAATAATAATGATACCAACAACCAGGAGAAGGCAATGCCCGCTTTTAGTATAATTACGTTTGCATCTGCATTAACGATATGGGGAATCAATTATACGTCAATCGGTGCATACAGGAAATCACACGTAAGTACCTCTGTAAATATCTATACAAAAATAAATTTAAGACGTGTATGCATTTTCTAACAAAAAATAACAATTTATATTTGCTATAGACAACGAAGGAATATCAATGTACATTTAATAGTGGTTGCACATTCAATTTATTTGTAACAATTATTGTAATTATATACAATTTGAAAACCTTTAATTGTTTTTCAATTAGTTTTGTATATACCGCCACTGGTTCGTACGTGCTTGTATGGGGCAACAATATATATTCACATTGCTCCAAGTATGTACCAAGTTACATGTCTGTTGCCGCCTCAACAATGTTTTTAATCCCAACAACGTTGGCTTTCATGGTTATATATGACAAAATATTTTCTGTATTTCATTATATTGGATTTTTTGGAATGATTCTATCGGCAACTTTGGTTACTTACAATAAACAGAAGAAAAAACAAAAGGAAACAAATATTGTTACTGCTGCAGAGAACGAAAAGAAACCGGAAGAGGATGAAATCAATATAAATATATACGAACACCCACTTCGTAAATATAACTCAACCTCCAAAAAGAAAGAAAGATTTTGATTTTAAAACAACATCCTAAAATATTTGAAACAATAATATAATATCATCGGGAAATAAATACGGATTCGTATAGTAAAACTGCGTGGTTGCAAAGAATGTTTTTTAAAGAGGAGTGTGCGTTAAGCGTTTAAGATGTTGTTAAAAAAAATGTATTTTTGGTGAAAATGCACAAATTAAACCAGGAATTTATTTTATAATAAAATAGTGTGTACGTGTTCGGTATAGTACTGTTTTATTTTTTACAAAGGTTTCGTATTTTTATAAATCATCGTGTCTTTCCAATTCTCATTTTCCATATTTTTACATGTACGTCGTAAAATTTTTCTTTTTTTAAAAAAATATATAACAACACACACAGCACACTAAAAGACTCTTGTCAGATATTTTTTACGATCGTAATTTAAATTAGTTTTACGAAACACCATATAAAATTTACCACAGCCTCATAAAATGCAAAAAGCATTCGCTCTGTGTGTCTTACTTTCTCCATTCTAAAACAGATTGCCAATTTAACGTGATTACACCATTTTTACCCCTAACACGATAACGAATTTTTTCATGATCTAAATATTTCTTAATAATAGTCATAAAAACAGAATTTTCTTGAAACCTTCCTTTTCCAACAACAATATCAAATGTATCTTTGTTGCCATCGCCAAACATTTCTTTATTAAAATATTTACAAATATATTTCACAGCAACTAATGCTGTTTGCCGATTGTTTATAGAATGCAAATCGCATCTCTTAATGGGAGACGATTCTGATTCCCCCTCATTTGACATACCATACATTGGAAATATATCAATTTGTTTTTCATCTATTGCATCTTGAAATATTTTATCTACTTCATGTGCCATATGTATACTATTTGTATCGAGAAAATCCCGTTGAAATGCAGTTATAATCATATGATAATCTTTGGAATCTAAAACACAGCCTTTTTTTATTTCGTCATAATAGAATTTCAATCCACGTTTGAAATTTTTTCTTCTCGTAGAATTATATAAAATCGCTGCTCGTAGAATGTATGGATATAAACGTGAATTGATTTTATTTTTACCATTGCCATTTAAATCACTTTGATATATTTCCATAATTGCCTCATATTTCTTGAATTCTAAGCATTTTTTAAAATACGATTCATACATAATATCTTTTTCAATACCATACAACATTAATTTTCTTTCTCTCATATTATCACTATTATTAGTACCTTCTGGTACTTTTGTTATTATCTTGTTTATATCGAATTTTAATTCCTCGAATAATTTTGTTATCAATTCAAAATTTTGTTCGCTATTATTAAGATTGCGAGGATAACAATCTAATAGTGCAGCAAACGATCTGGATCTAGTTTTCATTATATACCTTGGATTATTTCTATTATTCTTTATGTTATTTTTTTTATTTGCAATATCTTTGTACTGATTGTATAGCTGTAATGCTATATGTTTACGTTTTGCACGGCAACATCTAATCATAAGTGAATAAAGATTATCATAAGCTAGTTTTTTTGGAAATTGATATTTAAATTTAGTTATATAAGTCATTGCAGTATCATATTTCTTTGCTTTTAAACATGCTTGAAATATATGATGAAACATTGTGCTGTCAAATTCATTAATATTTGTCTCTGTTTTAATAAATTCCATCACTTCATCAATTTTTATTGCTCGTTTGGTTTTAGTACTTTGAAGTAAAAAAAATCTTACAAATTCACACATTATTTCTTCAGGATATTTTTTAACATCATCACGTTCAAATAAAAGTTTTTTTGCATTATCAAAATTTCCATCATGTCCATACATATAAATTGCTGCATCGGATATATTTAAATCAAATATTTGTTCATTAAATATATTATTGTTTCTTACAAATTCAAACAAGTCAATAAAATACGTTAACATTTTCTCATCGTATTTATTTACGATTTGTATTTTTCTTGCTGCATGTCCACTTTTTAATTTCATATGTATAACATTTTTATTTCGTACATCCCATGTCATGGATGTTTGTATTCGATCAAACAGTTCAGTTGCCATTAAAAGACATATATCTGAATTCGTAAATTCAATGTCAAATTTACCTTCGTCATATTTACAAAATTTTTTAAATAATTTTATGGAAGTTTCTAAATTTTTCATATTATTCCATGCGTTTCCTTGTGGCAATGAATGCGCGGCAACTTCGTAAAAAAAACTTTTGGTTTCTAAATCCCCAAGAAGAGGATCTTCGATACTGTCCATACCATTTATATAATAAGACAGTAGATTTAATTTCATCTCATCATCATGTTCAAGGTGTGCATTATATAATTTATTTATCATTTGCTCTTTTACATTGTTTGCTAGTCCTTCTTCTTCTTCTTCTTCTGCCAATGGTAAATTTTTATCATTATGAACGGTAGAAGAAAGAGAAGTATACCCTACCTTATTATTAGAAGCAGAATCATTATCATCATCGTTCGATGCAGATGAAAAGAATCTGATATTATTATTAGTATAATTATGCATGTAATTATAACGTTTATTTATTATGATTTGTTTGTTAGAATTATTATTATTATTATCATTACCTGATATATTATTTATATATCGACGTCGTAATATTTTACATGGGGTAGAAATGGTAGTAGTATGGCGATATCTTACCATTAAACGTATCATTTTAACCGGGGGGGGAAGAAGCAACAAAAACAAAAACGAAAATGAGAATGAAAAAGTAATCCACGCACACACACACACACACACACACACACACTCATACTTTCATACTTGATTGTTTTCTATATCTTTCCTCTTTTTTTAATAATTAATTAATTCAAAATTCGAATAAAAGTTAAAGTATACTACTGTTGAAATAATTAAAAAACCAGAGAGGAATAGTCGGTATAGTGCTTCTAATAGTGCTTCTAGATTCCTGAAAACCCTGTGCTGTGTAGTGCTAAATATTTAGTGCACAAGTCGAAAAAAAAGCACACTTTGCATTTTAATTTAAACTGTGCATTAAGGGGGGAAAGAATAGGTGGTTTTTGGATCTTTTTCTGCTGGAGGTACTTTGTATATTACCAAGCATGGACGCCTATATCAAGCTGTGCAACCATTTTTCTATCCCTTCATCACTTTTTATCAATAGTGAGTAGTGTTATTTTATTTTTTTCAGAAAAGAAGATTTAGAGATTTGAGATTTTTGAATGAATGAATAATATAAGGCAAGCACAAAAATATGGATAATAGAAATGAAGTACATGTAGATCGAAGACGGTAGCAGTTAACAGAGAGAGAGAGAAAGATATTACAAAGTGTCACGAATACAAACGTGCATCACATTCAGATCGCTTCCCCAGCCCCGTATATACATCTCAAAGAAATATTTTTCTCTGTTAAAGTAAAACGGATAAAGATACTTTTATTTTTAAAACATCTATAGACCTCATTTATTATTATTATTATTATTATTTAAAAAACAAAATTTGAAACATAAATAAATGTCGTCATCGTCAAATACAACAACAACGACTACTACTACTACAGGACCTATTGCTCGTAACAGTAGTAGAAATAATAGTAATTATCGCCGTACAGGTACTGCTTCTAGTAGTAGTAATAGTAGTAGAAATAACAATCATCGTCGTACCGGTACAATTTTCAACACTTCCAACTCACATACAACCTTAAATCATGACCTGTCAACTACTAGTTTAGATGATTTAGAACAATTAGTGAAACATCAACTGATTACGTTACCAGAGACACCATTGCCTGGAAGCGATAGAACCATGCTTGAGGGCATCACACAGGAAAGAAAAAGCTACACTTTGCCGAAATTTGCATATTGTGCAGCACCGTTCATACAAGAAATTTATGAACAAAAATCAAATGGTCGTACACGAAAATATTTAAATGTTCCACTTCCAGTTCAAAAATATATTCGTGAATTGTTCAATCGAAAAAATGAGGAAATAAAAGAATTAAAGGCCCACATCCAAGAACTTGATCCAAGCTTGCCTAGTAAACGTACCTCAAGATTCCGCGGTGTAAATAGGAATGGTAGTGGTTGGTCAAGCTCTGTAAATAAGAAGCGTTATTCAGGCACATTTCCAGATGAAATATCAGCTGCGGTTAATCATGATAAAGTTCTATTGGATAAAAAAGGATTAAAAGCTTTATGCCATTTGAATTTCAAAAATAGCAAAGATGTAGTCGATTTTGTCAGGGAGAAAAAAAATACACCAGAATTCGAAGAGCAATTGACAAAGCGCGGTCGCACTATATTTCGTGGCGTAACGATTGATAAAAAAATCCGTGATGCGAATACAGATGGAACGCATTTTAAAAGTCAAATAAAAAAATGGTGGAGTAATTTGTCTAATGAAACGACGAAAAATTGGCCGAAAAAAAAAGGCCAATTTGTCGCTGAATATGGCTCTACCGTGTCCAGTCTACCAGATGGTGCAAAACGAGTAACCTGTACGGTTGGTAGGTACAGTACACCTGAAGAGGCGGCATATGCGATCAATGAAGTGGCATGGATGGTTGGCGATTTTGCACGAGACAATCCAGAAATAACTTGGGAAAAAGTCAATGAAATCAGAAGGGAACGTGAGACGCGCAATACGGAATATTTAAGAACATGGTTGCAAAATCTAGTAAAGGAAAGAGCCAAACAAGTGCAAGAAACTGCAAATTTGCGAATTAAAAAATTTGCAACATTGAAGAAAAAAGGTAGCAATGGTAGTAGTAGTGGTAGTGGCAGTAGCAGCAATAATAACCGCAACGGTGATAAAAATGAAATTGTTCAACGAATCCCAGCGCCACCTTCGTATACGATTAAACAGTTTGAAGAAATGAGCCCATTCGGTAAATTCAAAGCACAATATATCGAAAAAAATTGGGCAGATGTTTATGCCATCAATCAACGAGAACGGAGCAAATTAGCTCGGCAAGCGTGGAATAAGAAACATGGCGGTTTGCCACCGTATGATGTGTTTTGTTTGGAGTATGAGAAAGAACATCAAGCCTTGTTAGAAGGAAAATCGATTGCACAAAAAAATCAAATTTTCAGGCAAGCATATGTTGATAAATATCCAAAAAAGCAAAAAATGATGGAAAAGAACTTCAATAAAATGAAATATATCGGTGGTGCATATAAGCAATTTAGATTGAAATATTTACAAGAGCATTATAGCGAATTGAGCAACAAAACTAGAAAAGAAGTCACTGCTATTATAAAAGCGGCATTCCAGAAGGAAAAAGGTGGTAAGAATGGAATTATCGAGAATAAACCAGTTACGCCTTACATGGAGTTTCGGAATCAATGGAAAAAAGAAAATGCTGATAAAATCATTGGGAAGACGGAAAAAGAAATTACGCAAATGGTCAAAGGAGACTACAAACAAAGTAGAGGAATAACTGATGTTGAGAAAACAAAATATCAAGCCTTCCGTGGGAAATGGATATCCGAAAACGAAGCTTTAGTTGCTGGTAAGAAACAATCTGAAGTAACTGAATTGATAAAAATCGAATGGCATAAACAACGTTTGGTGCAACAAATTGATGATGGGGCCAATTCTGAATATATCAATTTCCGAAATAAATGGTTACAAGAGAACAGATCAAATATTAAAGGAAAATCAAAGAAGAAAATTACAAAATCCGTGAAAGCAGCATGGCGAAAAGAAACAGGTAAAGTGAATGTCACCCCGTATGTAAAATTTAAAAATGCTTTATCGAAGAAGAACAAAGTAGAGTGGCAAGGCAAAAAAGAAAAAGAAATTACAGCGTTAGTGAAAAAGGCCTGGGTGATTAAGAAAAAAGAATTGGATGCAGCAAAGAAAGACAATCCTGGGAAAAAACGAAAGCGTTCAAATAGTAGTAGTAGTAGCAGTAGTAATACGACTACTACGACTACTACGACTACTACTACTACCACGAATAATAAGAAAAGAAAGCAAAATATTTAAAAGAGAAAATATGTTTTATGTGCGGTATAAAATCACAGATTTCTTGAGCGCGCGTTGTTTCTTTATAAAATATTATCTCTCTCTAAAAATGTACACTTCGTATTATGATAATATGATACACACACGAATACACGCGAAGTATCATATGACATATCATATGATACATTTTATTGATTGGAGTTTTATACCTCCCCGTATATAATGATACCCCCATATATGCATATGTCACAGTATTTAATTTTTTTAATATTATACGTGACAAATTCCTACTCCCAAAAAGAATACAGTGACACTGCTGAGCCAATATTAATATCTATCTCACAAAATGTGTCAATAATTCCTGTAACAGAAATTAGATGTTATCAACCAGTACTTTTTAATATTTTTTAGTCATACGTATGCACTATCGCAATATCCAGCCCAAATCGGCCCTGCCTTTATTCCTGTATTTTTAACCAGTCGACATCGATGCTTATTCAAACGTAAAGATGCATCTTCAACATCACGCAATTGTTTTGGAGACCATAACCGCTCTGCCATTGCGCATGCACGTGGCCATATACGCCCATCAAAACTAGTTGGATCAACTTGTTCACTCCACATTGATGCCTCACCCCCTAATATTGTGCCAGGGGGAGGGGGTTTATTTACATCTCTTCCATCCATCTCGCTACGACGATATGATGATACATCTCCTTCGGGATCATTTAAATACATAAAACGCCATGTATCCATCCAAAACCATGATGTTTGATTATCGACTGGAACTTGCCGATCTAAATACCACCCATACGCTAATATCCCATCATACCCCGCTTTAATTGCTTCACCTAAATATTCAGGACTGGTCCAAACTTCAACAATGGCTTTATCATATGGAAATGGAACGGTGGTGACGTTGAAATTTAATTGACCTTCCGCATTTAAAAACAAATCTTCCCACACTACTGCTTTCCGTTTCAATATATTTTCACTAGTTTCACGTATGCGTTGAAAAAAATATTGTGTTAAAGCTTCAAAAGAATGGATCTCCTTTTCAACCATCCATTCTTTTATACTTTTTGTTTGATTCCAACAACCATATTGCAATTCATCTCCGCCTAAATGAATATGTTCCCCTGGCAAAAGTGTAGCAAGTTCCGTCATAACTTTTGTAATTGTATCATATGTTTCATTCAATATAGGATTGAATGGTACAACATTGATTGGTCCAATATCTTTCTCAACAGATGGGCATGGCACGGTAATGCCGGGAACACCTAAACCCCATGAATATGCATGTCCAGGTTGATCAACTTCAACAACAACTCGAATTCCTAAATACTTTGCATAACTTTCAATATCTGAAATGTCATCGAATGTATATATTGCTTTGGTTGGATGCCATGCACCTTTTAATGATAAATTTGGAAAAGCTTGGCTTTGAAATGGAAAACTGTAAGAATCTGTTAAATGCCAATGTAATACATTTAATTTGTTTTCTGCCATGACATTTAGAGTACGTTTAATATCTGCTAGTGGTAAAAAATGATTTACCGAATCAATCAACAATCCACGCCAAGGATAACGTGGCACATCTTCAATCGTAACCAATGGTGCACCAAGAATTGATGGTTCATATGATACACTTGCAATTTCAACAATATTGTTATTATTATTTTTCAATTCAATACTAGACGTTGTTTCCGATAATACAACCAATTGCTTAAACGTTGTCAATCCATATAACGCACCCCAAATAGTATTAGCAGTTAACGTTGTTGTTGGTGATTTCACATCTAATTTGTAGGATTCATCATCCGTGCTCAATTTACTAATTGGTTTTACCGGTTCATCTTTGTCAATATGTATAATTATACTTTCGATGATTAAATCATTATTATTATCTGTTTTTTCCAATCTATTATTATTACTACTATTATTATTTGGGGATACTCTGAATTCAGGTTCATATCCAGTACCGCGTTGAAATAACAAAGGCGGTTGTAGAACTTGTGTTAAAAATTTATCGATTGCCTGTAATAATATATCTGATTTTTGGGATTTAGAGCTCTTATCAAATTGTACTGATATACTTTTTCCAAACGTAAATTTTGAAGCTGTTGCTGTTCCACATGTTATGTGAGCTGGCATTGGCCATAACCAATCTTTACAAGTTGGATTTTCATTTGAACGAAATGGTTGTTTTCCTCTACCTATGTAATTTCGATTAGCAGATACAAATATGAATAATAATAGAAGCAATGATAAGTATATTATAAAAAAATTTATCATGTTGATTAATTAATGGTACTTGATCTTGTTGTGTATTATTTGTCGATTGTATACATACGTATTTATATATATATATATATATATATAACTTTGTAAAATTTATTGATAATGGTGCTTGATCTTCTTGTATTATTCGTCAATTATATTATATATGTTGAATATATATATATTTACGTATATTTGAATATATCTTTTCACGCTTAATATAAATATATCGCTGAAATGATTGTTGATATTTGTTATTATTTGTATGATACATAGCATTTAGATTTTAAAAGTAATAAAAATACATATTATTATATATATTACGTAAACATGATTTTATTTTTTTGACTCTTCCATGTGGCAATATATATATATATATATATACATGTAATCACATAAATCACACATTCCTTTCTTTCTTTTTCTTTCTTTTTTTTTTTCTTTTAAATATCTCTTATATTGTAAAAGAAATTTCTATTATTTATTATTGGCGTATTTCATTATTTATTAAAACATAAACCATACAGTTTTTGTAAAAAAATATGAAAATACAAGACACTTATACTAAAATGTTCCCTCTATAAACATGTTATACAATCTACATTTATTTTATCTACTATTGATGCTATCTTTTTCTTGTTTTTTTTTTCTTGTTTTAGTTATTATTATTCTTTTTATTTTTTTCCTATTTATTCTTATTTTTACTATTATTATTGTTGTTGTTGTTATATTTTATATAATATAGATCATATAAAAGAGGACATGTTGTTGTTGTTATTGTTGTTTTGTTCCTAAAATTGGACATAAAATTTATTATTTACTTTCTACGGAATCAATTATATCGATACCATATTGTATTTAATAAATCTTCACTAACTAACTATTAAAAGCACACAATACTACTTTCATAAAAAAAAATAATAATTTTTTACTTAGTAGCAGGTGTCGGTACAAAAGGAATACCTTTAGCTAAGCATTCGCGGTAACGTGGTAAATCAGTTACTTTAACAAATCGACCACGAACACGCGGTCTATCATTTGCAAGTACTTTACGGCATTCGTATTTAATTTTTTTACAAAATACACGCTTTTTTCTTTTAGCATGAAATCTTGCTAATAATGCTTTGCGTTCTGGTATGGTATATACACCAATACGTGGTATTCCATCAGTAAACTTTTGCTTAATTGAATAAGATCCAGTTGCATTTTTACCATTCTTTTTCTTTGATTTTTTTTTAGATGCAGCTTTGCTCTTATGTTTTTTATCTTTCTTTGTTTTTTTGTTCAAAGAAGATTTTCCAGCGTTCGATTTTTTTTTTCTGTTTGCGGCGTTTTTCGTTCCATTTTCGTTTTTCATTGCTTTATGTTTCTTTAAAACAACTTTCAAGCTTTTAGATAATTGTTGACGATCTAAAAGTTTGTTTGCTTTTGCATTCAAACGCCCCGCTTCCGATTTGGAAGAACCTTTGGATGTTCGTTGCTTCTTTTTAACCGGTGATGATGAGACCGTTGGTGAATCAAAATCAATGGTACGTTTGTTTTTTTTTGTGTTATTCTTCGTGTTCGTTCGTTTTGTCACCTTCAATTTTTTCATTGAACTACCATTTGTATTACTAAATTTCGAGGATGAATCGAAGTAAAATTCATTGTTCGGTTGGTCCAATGGGGTGTATGTGAAATCACTCCAATTGTACGATGCATATTCATCCAAACCACTCAATGTTGGCGAGGTGAAATCAAATGCTGCATTTTCTCCATCTTCATCACTTAAAATATCAGGCGTTGTACCATCAATGGTACTTTCAGAGGCATTATCAGATGCGCTATCGATATCGGCGTTGTCGTCGTAATTCTTGCTGTTCGTTTTTGAAACATTGTCTAAGGTGAAGATCATGTTATTGTCTTCAGCAAAGCCAAATGTAGTCACGTCATCAAAATCAAATAAGGAAGTTGCCATATTTCAATTTTGTTTCTTTAAATTTGTTTTTCGTCGTTTACGTTACGGATTCGGGTTTTTATCGTTTTGGTTTTTTTTTTTGTTAAATCGTTATCAAATGTTTCTTTCTCGGATCGTTTTAACTAACTATTTTTTATGTTTGTTTTTCTTGTTCAATTTTTTTTTCTAACTAATGTATATCTATATAATATGTATATATGATATTCCTAACTACCAGTTGTTATATATATAAATATATGTATCTATTATATAACAATACTATTTGCTACTATTACTAACTATTGCTAAAATCCCTATAATCTGTGCGGAAAATGAACCTTTTTGTGTATATATAATATTATTCGTTTCGAAATAATCTATATATATATATAATATATATTCTTTTGTATATAAAAACAAAAACTTCTTGTACTTTCTATATAAATTGCTAATAATAATGTACGAAAAATGTCTTTAGGAGTTATGTAAAAACAATAACGTCTACCAAAAACAATTTGTTGTTTTATTATTATTATATAAATTTACAGAAAGATACGTCACGTATGTAAATATGTGAACGGTAAGAAATGCAAAAGAATACTATCTAACTTTTTCTATCTAATAATCTAATCGAAGGGACGCTAAAATGTTCACTTCTTTTATTTTCTTTCTTGCTAATTGATTTATTTAAATTGCTAATGTTATATTAAATCTACTTCACTAACAATATATGTATATATATATATAGACTCAATCAACTGAATCGCTAACTATATATGACCTATTACAAAGAAAAAAAAAAAAGAAAGAAAACTAAAAATGTCTCCTTATCTATATATCTCTAAAAACTTATTCAAAAAAAGTTTAGCACGAATATAATCTAAAAGGTTGCAAACGAAAAATGCACAGCACGGTTGTTAAAACGGGGGGAAAAGGGGGAACGGGGGAAATCGAAATGACTCTACGGGATAGTTCTTCTATGTCTTCTTCTCTGTGTGTTCTTGATTCTATATATTTTTATCTAGTACGTATATATATAGTATATATGGTGAACGTTGTGCCATCGATTTTTCCCATAGTGTGTAGTGTTAATTTGGAATAGTTTTTTACAAAAGAATGCCACTTCCCTGCCCATTCATCCCCCCTCCAATAGTGTATAGTGTTAATTATGGACAACGATGCAGTTGCCCATGGTATGTACCTACTAATTACCCCACTTTTTCTTCGCAAAAAAAAAACTAATCACTACCTGCATACTTTGCTGGTTTGGGCTTTTTGGGAGAGGTTCTGATTATATTTACCTGCTAAGGCATGCTAAATTTGCGGACGAGGTCTTTTTCTCTTTGTTATCACTTCTTTTTTTATAGTTTTAATACGTGTCGATTGTTTTGCAACCATTCTTTCAGCTTTTTAATGGACATAGCATTAGTACATGCTTCCAGAGCGAAAATGATGCTGAACCGACAAACCCGCCGTAAAACTATCTCCCAGATTTACTCTGTACAAAAAATACTATAGTAAAGTGTAGTACACTCCCTAGCTAAAAAAGTTGAACCGATCTCACTTCTCAATATCAAATGACCAATAATTTATACGTGAAAGTGATATTAGAATATCAGATAATAACTCAACTCCTTTTTCCTCCTATCAAATGACCAATAATTTATACTTGAATGGGCCAATAGAAATATCAGAGATGCCTCTCGTTCTCGATTTCTAACCCTAACCCCTAACCCGACCTACAATAGCACAGACACAGCATGTCTTACATGATTTAGTAGGGAATAGCACCTGATCGCTTAGGATCGTCCTCAAGTGTTCATCACCATTGATTTTAACATATATATGTATATGATATATATAATAAAAACAAGTTGGAAGAGAGGACGTATATGACATATATATGGGAAATTAAAAAATAAAAAAGAAAGGAAGAGTGTTCAAAGATAAGAAGAACATAAATATATAATATATATTATATTAAACGAGAAAAAAAAAAAATCAACAAGAAACATGCAACGTCCAGGTAAACCAAAGAAAAAAGGATCTGCATTTAAACGAAACAATGCATCGACGAATCCAGATCGGAAAGTACCAAGAAAATCTACGCCAGGGGTAGGGCGAATTAAAGGTACTACTATGCGTACCAAATCATCCATTAATCGATTAAATATGTATCGTGGTGGACATGCTATACGTAATAAAAAAGGTCAAATTGTACATGGTGGTGCATACAACGACAAAAATTCCACCGGTGGAAGAATTGTGAAAAATATGGGCAGTGCAGTAGCAAGAACAGCACCAAATCGTAGATGGTTTGGTAATACACGTATTATTAATCCAAAACAACTAGATAAATTTCGTGAAGAAATGGGTGCAAAAGTGAACGATCCATATACAGTTGTATTGCGAACTCGTAAATTGCCGATGGGATTGTTATCGGATACAAAGAAAACAGCACAAATGAACTTATTATCCACGGAATCATTTGAAAGTGTATTTGGCCCTAAATCCCAACGTAAAAGGCCAAAATGTGAAGCATCTGGGTTGGAAGATTTAGTGAACAAAGCAAATAAAAAAGCAAAAATATACGATGAAACAAAAGTAGTAGATAGAGATGAAGTCGTACCAGAAGATGGCACGCGTATCTTAGTTCGTAATAGTGTATTTGAAAAAGGTCAATCCAGGCGTATTTGGGGTGAATTATACAAAGTATTGGATTGTTCTGATATTGTGATACAAGTATTAGATGCAAGAAATCCAATGGGTACAAGAAGTAAAAATGTTGAAAGTCATTTAAAAAAAAATGCACGCCATAAACATTTAGTATTTGTATTGAATAAATGCGACTTAGTGCCAATATGGGTAACAAGGCGTTGGGTAACAATATTATCAAAAGAATATCCAACGTTGGCATTCCATGCATCGATTAACAATCCATTTGGTAAAGGTGCATTAATTAATTTATTAAGACAATTTTCACAATTACATCAAGATAAAAAACAAATTAGTGTTGGATTTATTGGATATCCAAATGTTGGTAAAAGTAGTGTAATCAATACATTAAAGAAAAAAAAAGTATGCAAAGCTGCACCCGTTCCTGGGGAAACAAAAATATGGCAATATATTACGTTGATGAAACGTGTGTTTTTAATTGACTGTCCTGGTGTGGTTCCACCAACTGATGAAGAGGAAGCAACATTGGTATTACGTGGCGTAACACGCAGTGAACGATTGCCATATCCTGAAAATTACGTGCCTCCAATTTTAGCACAAGTAAAGCGTGAATATATTGTACGTACATATGGTATCCATGGCTGGACAGATAGTGAAGATTTTTTAAAACAAATAGCTGTTAAAACTGGCCGTTTGTTGAAAGGGGGAGAAGCAGCTATTAGTGTAGTTGCTAGGCAAGTTATTAATGATTGGCAACGTGGACGTTTACCATGGTTTAAACCACCGCCTGAAGATGATCAAATGACTGAAGTTACATTAGAAGGTAATGTAGGTAGCAGTAGTAGTGCAAGCACCACTACCACAACGACAACAACAACTTCTGATGATAATAATAATAATAATAGTAATAAGAATAATGGTGGTGCACCAATTATTGGACCTGCTTTACCAAGTAATAGTAATAAGAATACAAAAAATAAAAAGAATGGAAAAAATAAGAAAAATACTTATATTAGCGCAGAACCTGTTGCTGTTGGTATTCCTAAATTGCCAAAAATTGTACAAGATTTAGATAAATTGGCACATCGTGAAGGATTGGCAAGCGATACATTGGATCGTACGAATGAAGATGGTGGTAGTGGTGCTGGTAAAAAACGTACCATTGGTGCTGGTGATGATGATGAATTACAATGGGAAGATTTACAATTTGAGGGAATGTAAAAATAAAAGTAAAAAGAGAGATTCGTATATATAGAGTGTTTTTTATTTTAGCAATGTCGTGTATCCTTAGTGTTTTTTTAATTTATTTTTTTACGAAAGTATTCTAATCATCATATATTTATCATATCATATTTATATAAATCATTATTTTTAAATATAAAAAATTGTTTTTTGTAAAAATTTTTATTATATACTTTAACTTTCGTAATATTTTAAAGCGTATTCACACCCACGTAAAATAACCTCTTTTGAATATTTTTTTTCTCTTCTCTCTCCTCGCAAATCAAACACACACACTCTTCCATGTATGTATATATGGATTTTTTAACTCCGACTTTCCCATACACTTTTCACCATGTTATTTTTTATATTGTGAAATTTACTTTTTAAATTTTTCATATCGTATTTAAATTTACGTTGTCCAACATTGACACGTACCATATTACCTTCCTCTAATGATAATGCTGGATACAAACCATCCTGGTATTGAAATTTAGTATTATTATTATTACTACTACTATTACCACCATTGTTATCATGTTTTTTCATATCTGGAACTTCAGCAATTTCAATACCATTTAAATAAAATGACATAATATGTTCATCTAAATCAACATAACAACCTATTACATCACCAATTTTCCATGACGAGGATTTTTCTTCATCACTTTTAAAAGGATAGGATTTACCATGCCAAAATTGTTGTCGTTTACCATCGTATCCCCATGAATGTAAATCATCGCCAACACCATCACCTTCATTATCATCTCCTATGAATAATGTATCGCACCAACCAATTTGCATAATACCATCTGATAATAATTCAACTTCATAATACCATTGACCTTTTGATAATGTTACCCATGCTACACCTGCACTACCGTAATTGCTTAAACCTTGAACTTCACCTGTATCTCCCAAGCCAACTTTACCACGTAAACATGTTAAAATTAAAATGTTATTACTATTTTCTACTACATTATCAGCATTTGACACTGTTGTAGTTGTACTTGTTGATGTATTTTTTTCTTGTCGTTCCTGTTGTTTTTCTTTCAAACGTTTCATTTTTTTCTTTTTACGACGTTTTAATAAACCAGCCATAACAGCATTAGTTATTGCATCACCTTCACCATTGGCTTCGGATGCATATGATTCAATTGCTGCCATACGTGCATTTCTTTTTTTATTATTTATCTTATTATTATTATTATCATCATCATTATTGTTATCATTACTCGTTTTCTTCTTTTTATTTTTATTTAAATCGGAAGCACGAAAACTATTACCAAAATGTTCACCCCATTTAGGTACAGCAGTATGCCATCCACCAATTCCAGACGATGCATCTTTTTCAAATTGTTCAAAATCTTTCAATGCTTTTTTTCTAATTTGTTTTTCCAATCTTTTATTATTACCACTGCTGCTGGTTTTACTACTACTACTACTACTACTACTACCACCACCACTGCCATTCTTATCGATTTCTTGGCGTGCTTGGTTATGAAATTGATGAAATTTTTTTAAACGTATCTCATCGTTTACATGGCGTAAACGTCTACCATTTAAATCTCGGCATGCACCAAAATCTGTTATTTTTTTCTTACCAGCTTTACGACCTTGTTGTTTCAATAATGAGCCAAATCCACCTTTACCACCACAAAGACGTAGTGCCAGTTGTAACGTAGCTTCTGATTGTATGTCATAAGTATCTAGTGTCCTATTGTCTTCCAATTGTTTTCCAATATATAACAAACGTTGTTCTGCTGGTGGTATACCTTCCTTTTCTTGAATTATTTCTTTCACATGTTTTATCGTATTTTTTGTTGTTGAATCAATTTGTAAAGTTATTGTATTTCCATGGATTGTTTTTAGAAATATTTGCATGATTATTATTATTATTTTAGCTCTTTATATATATCTTTTGGTATATTCAATTCTATACAACTTTTCTATTATTTTTATATTTTTGGTAGAATTATATTGTAATACAGTTTATCTATAATACGTTGTGCTTTTTCCACATGAAATATGTATCAATATATTATAGTCCTTTTTCTTTCTATCGTATATGTTTTCTGGTTTTCTAAATAGTATATATAATAAATATAGTGTGTGTGGTCGTCCTCTCGATCTGGTGTGGTTCTTCGAAAAGTTATATATTTATTAGATAAAAGCTCCTTTTTTTCCATTTCTGACTCTCCATTTACAGTGTTTTTATTAAAAATGTCCGCATTTTATTCCGTCTCAAGCCAGGCAAGACAGCAGTATTTATAAAAAAAAAAAAAGATGAAAAAAAGTGGTGATGACAAGCACGTTGCACAAGCACATGGAAAAAAATATATTATACCCACATACATCGCTACTCGACGAAAGATACAATTGGTTCACAAATGTTTTTTATACTGCGTACCGTGTAAAAACAACTAGTAAATGCAATAATAATAATAATAATAATAACAAAAGATGATGAACAATAATGATAGTCCAAATATACATGTTGTTGGAACGTTCAAACTTTTAGGTGATGTTGAATCTGCATGTGGCACTATTTCTACTATCATTTATTATTTAGATGTGCATTCACTTACGAAATTCATTCAATCTTCATTTCTTAAGCAATTAACAATATTATATACCGATAATGTATTTCAAGCTGTTTGTAATAAAATATTGAATAAATATCAACAGTTAATTAAATTGAATGCAAAATATTTAAAGGTAAAAAGACATTTTTCAATATTCAATATTGATCTACACGTTACGCCTTTCATCGCTGCGTGTGAAAATGGGGAAATCAAAGATGCACATTTTTTTTTGAAAACTTACAATTTGAGTCAAAATTATATGAGATGCAATAATTTGAAAGAGTTTATAAGCGAAGTTGGGAGGAACAGTTATGGAAAAGAAAGTACAGCTTTAATCAGCTCAGTACGAAGAGAAAAATTAGATATTGTGGAATTACTTGTTAAAAATAATGTTAACATTGAGCGTAAGATGGCTAAAAATGGCTGGACGGCACTGCACTATGCTGCACAGTTTAATTCTACGATGGATATTATGCAATTTTTGCTGAATGAATCCACTACGCTAGGCATTATTAATGAACGAAGTGTTGCTGGATGGAGTCCGTTAGATGTTGCTTATAACAACTTTAACAATAATGCTAAAGAGGATATTATTAAACTACTGAAGCAGCACGGTGGAAAAGCATATAAACATCTTGAAGATGGTACGTATTATGATGGTAAAACGTAATACGAACACCCCCGTCAAAAAAATAAAAATATATGTATATGATACTGATGACCAAAAATATAATGGATAATCATATTGCCAGATTGAATTCTATAATAATTTTAAAAAATAATTTATATATATATAATAATACAAAAATATAAAAAAGTAGAGGTGATTCTGTGCGTCTTTTTTCATTTCTTTGAATCTCTATTAGTTAACGCTCTGTAACATTTCTCCGCTCTTTGTTTAATTTGATGTGTTAATGAGCTATCAAAGCTTTCAGACAACGTTTGAAGTGCTAATGCAGCATCAACATCCTCTTCTACTAATCGTTTTTGCAATGCCCCGTTTTCATCAATTGCCAATTCTGATATAGTCAATAAAACAATTGCCGCATCATTACGTAATTCTGTATTCAAGTTTTGTCGACAGCACTTTATAATTAATACTAACAAGCTCTCGAATTCTGGCTTTGCTAATTGTTGGGTATTATCTATATTATTTTTCAATAAATTTTGCAATGCAGTGAAAATAATACCAAAACTATCATTCGTTTTATTTGCAGATTCTTCTCCATCGCTATCATTGTTTTGATCAATTTCTTTCAAAAATGCATTAAATACACCCAACGCACCCATCTCCAACGCAAGCGCTTGTAACTCAGGCTCAGTGTTTTGTGTTACATTTGAAACGATATAGCTAGCAACAACACGTAAATCTAATGGTAAAACACGGGTCATAATATGCAATAAAATTGGTATGCCGGAGCCAGTTTTCCATAGAAAATTGCGTGCATTACCATCATTATAAACAATACCATTAATGACAGGCAATAATTTTCCAAGCATTCCCCACACAATTTCAGTAGTTGTTACTGGCAAATTTGATCGCTCCCCGCCATCATTTTCATTATATGCATTATTGTTATCATTGTTGTTGTTGGTGGTCTCAGTTGAATCCCCAACTGTGAGACCATCTTCCCACTCCGATGTTTTAACACCTGCGCCATCGCTAGTATCAAGATTTAAATAATATGCTTGCTCTTGATTTGCAACAGCAATAATCTCATCTAGAGCTGCTTTTGGCATTTCTGGCATAGATCCTTGGCGTTTCAGACCACTACCAATACCTTTCACATCATCTATTCCGTATGATAATGCAGCGACATGGCTTAAAATGACACTCATGGCGATATCAGACATACTAGTCAACGTACGAAATGCTTTTTTACTAACTTCGTCATCTTCATCATCGTTTAACAATGCAACCAATGACAGCACCCCACCAGCGTTTGCAAGCAATTTTGAATTTTCACGATGAGATGTTACTAAATTATCTAAACAAAATACTGCTGCTTTTCGAACATCAAATAAATCACTGCTAACTGTTTGTAAAATGACTTCAAATGCCGTTCGCTGATCTTCTAGACGTAAACTATTGACTGAATTTTGAACTAAAATGTTGTGATATGATAGATTAATTAATGCCATTAGTGCATATAAACGCACTTCATCTTTTCCTGCTAAGTCTTCATCTACGCTAAAAATACCATCCCCAACACCACTTAAAACGCTATTATGCGTGTTGTTATTTTCAGTGCTGTTGCTATTAGGATTATTATTTGTTCCGTTACTTGGTGGCCCACTTCTATTTTCAGCAGCAGAGGGAGAGGATGACATTGGTTCATTTCGTTTCAAAATATTTTGGAACGTACTTCCAGTATCTACAAGATTTACTAATTGCAATATTTTATCTTCTTTGCCTAAATGCGATTGCGTCTCTGCATTATCCCACGCTAAATGCGATAGTAACAAACAACTCATTGCTGCTACACGTTGCAAATGCCATACTAAATTAGACGACGACATGTGTTGCAACATCCCGACATCTTTTTCGAACAATGGAAGGCCTAAAGTTGTTGCACCATTATCAACGGTATCAATCGGACCCATGAACAATGATAATAAAACAACTGTATCTTCAATTCCAACAGCCGTTTGGTTACTTGGATTTGCATCTACGCCGTTAATGACAATATTCAAAATTGCAACAGTTAATTCCAATGGCCGGCAAGGCAAACTAGCTGACTTGTCAATTCCATCATCTGAATCAATTCCTTTGAAACCATTAAAACTCGTACCAGCACGGTTGCAAAGGGTGGATACACACAAAGCTAATGTGCCATTCTTCAACATCTCTTCTTGATTGCTCTGGTTTCTATATGCTAAATTACTTAAAGCAGCACATACATTCTCAAGCACCGATGCAATACCCCATGCATTTCGTTGTCGTTTTGGTGACAAAGGCATACCAACCTCATATTCCGTGCTACGCCATCGTACACACCACTGGAATACTTTGAATAAAGTTGCAAGGCCATTATTATTTTGTACCAACGCTTGATTTGCTACGTTATCATTGACACAATGCGCTAAAACATCTGCAGCAGCTATTGCTACTTCAACGTTTACGTCGTCTGCTGGAAAATCGTTTAAAATCGAGACGACATGTTCTAAAATACCAGTTTTACGCACTTCATCTAAGCATTGTTCTTGTTTTGAGCACAAAATTGCTATGCTTTGCAATGCTAATAAACGAACTTTGATATCATAATCGTGTAAACAATCTGAAAGTGCACGTAGTCCTCCACGCTTTAAAAACGCTTGTTGTGTAATTGAATTTCCAAGGAGCAAAGAATGCGTTGCTGCACATGCTGCTCTCATAACACTCTCAGCTATTTGATTGACATTTTGTACTAATAATTCAACCGCACCGCGTATATTTATGAAAAAATGTTGCACTTCCGTACCTTCTTGTAATACTTGCTCTAATGCATTTAAAGAATAGACACATGCTTCCTCATCGTAATGGTATAAATGTAAATCTCTGGACTCATCCATGATAGTCGAATACCATCTCGCACAGCTACTAACTGCACGCCTTGGAGGTTCTATTGTTACACCACTTGCCAATAAAATTTTTATTGATAATATATTATTATTTATTGTTGGTGATATATTACTATTGTTACTACTACTACTTATGTTACTGTTAATTTCAGAATTGCTACTTGCACCTGCAGTAATAAGACTTATATTATTCATTTGATTATTCATATTAGTAATATTACCGTCAAGAGTTTTCATCATTTTTTGCTTAGCTTTCGATGCCGTAGCAGTTGAGTCTATATTATCATCCTGTTGTTGAGAAGTATTATCGTCGTTGTTTCTATTGCGACTATTATTCTCATTGCCATAAAGTTCCTCACGTATTACTTGGTATTGAAAGGATTCTACAACGCTTCCTCCAACTTCATCTATTGCTAACATAACACACGTTTCTAATAAATCAGATACAGACGCTTTCTCTATTTCTTTTTCTACTTCATCTGTTGCATCTGTGAAATCATATTGCAATGCTGCTAGTAACAATTGTAAACTTGCATAGGTACTATATGCATCAGCCGCTATGCCACGAACACGTTTACTTTCCTCTGGGCTACCAAAATAGGTATAACCATCTTCGCCATCTTCATCAAGTTCTGGAATAGTTGCACCTAACCATGAATTCACCCATGAACGAAATAATTCATGTACTAATAATGGTACCATTCCAGTATCTAGGTATGTACGTTGATAATCTCTTTCACCGGCTAATAGTGCATTGATTGCTAATATCAAATCCTTTGCATATGGCGTTGTTAAGAAAGGTGATGGCCCACGATTGGTATTAATATTACTGCTACCACTTTTCTCATTACCACCAGGACGACGCATCAATGTTTTTTGCCAGCGACATAAACTACCAAAAACACCTGCTTTGTGCAATGCTCGTAAATTACTTTTATTACTAATTTTTTCAGATGCACCTGCTTCTACTATCAATCCACATACACGTTTAGCAAGTTGTACCCACGAATCTGCACTTACATCAAAACCACGTCGATATATAGGTTCTGGAATTTGCCGTTTTGCAACAGAGCATAATATATCAACAGAAAGTAACAATGCTGCACCACCTTTTGCTTTAAAAAACAAACTACGTGCTTCATCACCAAGTGTAACTATGTATAAAAGTACTAATGAAATACGATCTAATACCTGCATGCCTTCCCAACTTCGTGTCAATTCACGAACATTACCTAACACACGTACAAGGCATTCTAAGGAAGCATCGACTTCATTAGCTAAATATTGAATACATTTGTAATTATCATGTAACAATACTTCAACCGTTTCCAACGCACGAACAAGCAATAAGTTATGCTTATTTCCATGATCCGTTCGTTGTAATGTACTAATAAAGGAAACCAACGATGGAAGCAAAGGTGTAGTAGTACCAATTGCATTTCGTAATTTTGGTGATCCAACTACAAAACTTTTTAAATGATCAAGTGCATTTAATACACTACTTGTTGATGGTGTAACATTTTCATCATTTAAATCGTTGTTGCTGTAATTATCATTGTTATCATCTCTTGCTAAACCAAAATTAGAAGAGTCAATATCAACCGTTAATGCTTTGTTGTTATTATTATTGCTACTACGGTTTCGTTTTTTAGTATCATTATAAAATACATAACTTGGCTTTTTGTTTTTAATATCATCAATTTCATCATCACCACCATTTAAATCGCTTTCGTATTCTTCAAATTTTTCAACAGCATATTTCGTAGCAAATTTCAAATAGTCAATATGTACTTGTAACTTATCATGTTCTTCACGTTCTAATTTATGTATTGTTTTTTTTACTTTCGTATTATATTTTTTCACTTTACGTGGTTTTGTCCTTGGACGTATTATGGACGACATTCTTATATAATATTTGTGTCTGTTTCTTTTATATTGATTATAATGTGTATTGGTAAGATTTATTATATAGGTTTGTATAAATAAATCTGGCAAATGATATTGATTATCACAGTAATGTATATGTTTTAATATATATTATTCTTTTAATTTGATTGTAGGGGTGGATATGTCATTCTTCCATTTATTGTGTTTCTGTAAATAATATGTAATTATAAATGTATTTTTGATTTGTTATTTTATTAGTAGAATTAGTAGTTGGTTTTTTTTTGAATTGAAAATGGGATTTCAAAAAATTTTAACATATAAATAACATTACTGTAAAAATATAGTGCTGATATTTCCATAGTATTTTTAAAAAAAAACTTATCCTTAAACACTCCAATCTTAATCTTGCTCATTAAGAATCCAGAATCCAGATTGTGGATACAGTTTGTTAGGCATGTTTTTCTGTATACTAATTTTTAACACTACACAAAATAGAAAATACATTGTATTTTTATACTTATATATAAGAGAAGGGTAGGCAAGGTAAAAGGGTAAGAGCAAACAGGCGGGCCTTTTGCGAACTTTTGCGGCCCGTGATGCCCTGTGCACCTGTATCTTTTTAGCCATCATTCATTTATATATTTTATTATAGTAACTATATAAATACATGCATAAAAGATTAGATATTATACATCGGATTATTAAACAAAAATAAATTTATTAATTAACAAACATATATATTCATTCTATTCTATATTAGCAATATGTCTGGATTAGTTGGAAAACAACGTATTTGTGTCATTGGAGCTGGGCCGTCTGGGACTGCAGTATTGCGTGCATTTAAATCAGCAAAAGAAAAAGGGGCAATCATACCAGAAGTTGTATGTTATGAAAAGCAATCTGATTGGGGTGGTTTATGGAACTATTCGTGGCGAACCGGCTTGGATGAGCATGGTATGCGCGTACATGGCTCGATGTACAGGCATTTATGGAGTAATGGACCGAAGGAATGCTTAGAATTTGCTGATTATTATTTCGAAGAACATTTTGGCAAAGCAATCCCATCTTTTCCACCAAGAGAAGTGTTGTATGATTACATTCAAGGGCGTGCCAATAAGGCAAACGTGAAACAATGGGTACAACTAAATACGCCAGTACAAAATTGTACATACGATGACACCACGAGTATGTTTACAGTTACTGCGTATAATACGAAAACAAAACAGCAAAGTATCGAAACATTTGATTATGTTATATGTTGCACTGGACATTTTTCAACGCCAAATGTACCGTATTTTGATGGAGCTGAACAATTTGCAGGTCGAATTATGCATTCACATGATTTTCGTAGTGCGGAAGAGTTTAAAGGTAAAAATATTGTTGTTATTGGAACAAGTTATAGTGCAGAAGATATTGCCTCTCAATGTTATAAATATGGCGTCAAATCAGTAACATGTTCTTACCGGACTGCACCGATGGGATTTCATTGGCCAGATAATTTCAAAACAGTTCCACTTCTTAGCAAAATTTTGCCCGGCACTAAAACTTGTGTATTTAAAGATGGCACAGTTGTTGAAAACATTGATGCTATAATCTTGTGCACTGGATACCAACATTCTTTTCCATTTATCCATCCAACTTTAAGATTACAAACAAAAAATCGATTATGGTGTGATGATTTGCATGAAGGGATTGTATGGCCCCACAATCCAAAAATGATGTATATTGGCATGCAAGATCAATGGTTTACATTTAATATGTTTGATACGCAAGCATGGTATGCACGCGATGTCATCCTCGGACGTATTCAATTGCCAAATAAAGCAGATATGGAAAAGCAATGGGCAAAATGGCGGAAAGCAGAAGAGGCAATTGAACCAACCGATGAAGCAAATATGCGTTTTCAAGGAGATTATACACGACGATTAATGGAAATGACGGATTATCCAGAGTTTGATATTGAAGGGATGATTCAAGCATTTTTAGTATGGGAACATAATAAACACCATGATATTATGTCCTTTCGTGATCATGCTCATAAATCTTTAATGACTGGTACAATGGCACCAGTACATCATACCCCATGGCTGAAAGAAATGGATGATTCAATTGATAATTATGTAAATGGGAAGAAGAATAGCGTAAACAGGTTGTAATTTTAACTTTGTTTTGGTGAAATGTGATTTTGTTCTTGGTTAATTTCAATAAAAAAACACTGAGATAATTTAATTTTTTTCTACGGCGTTCGTATTGTAATAGTTATAACGTCGAACGTCAAACATTAAAACGTTTACAAACGTTTGGTGTATTTTAAGCTCGCGTGTTAGAGTTTGTAAGAGGTATTTGCATAATATTTTTTGACATGTGGATAAAATCTAAGTTTTAACAATTTTACTTCTCCAGTGCTTAGTAATATATAATAGATATATGCAATGTTGCAAGAGGTGCAGAGGTATGAGTAGTTGGTAAAGTGGTATTTTTAGTAATTTAACTTTATTTAACCCCTCAAAACTATTTTTATATGTCGATATTTAATCGATTATTAACACTATACAGCATTGTGTAAAAACCGCTCGCTCGAAAATATAATAAATGGCTTAGAGGATAAGGACAATAAGATCTTTGGCACTTTCCTATTAATTTATTATAATTATTATTATAGAAAATGAAAACGAATAGTAGCTTGCCTAAGGCTTGTGTTGATAAATCAATACATATATATATGTATATATATATAATTAATTCATACAACTATATTGTGTTTAATTTCCGTTGATATCGTATACATATATAATTGATAAAATGAAATCAGTGCACTTGTTCATTGTAACCATTTTTGTATTATTAATATCATGTACATTATCTGAAAATAATAATAATATTAAAAATGCATATTTTGCTGCAGGTTGCTATTGGTCAATTGAATTAGCATATCAAAGGATACCAGGTGTTGTTGAAACATCAGTTGGGTTTTGTGGTGGGAAAACAATCGACCCAACATACCGTCAAGTGACTTCTGGACGAACTGGCCATGCAGAAAGTGTACATATACAATATAATGAAAATATTGTAAGTTATGATGAATTATTAAAAGTTTTTTTCACTCTTCACGATCCTACAAGTTTAAATCGTCAAGGTGGTGATGCAGGGACTCAATATCGTAGCGCCATATTTCCTGTTGATGATTTTCAGAAGAATAAAGCTATAAAGATGATAAACGTTTTAAATGAAAAACATGTTTATAGCCAACCAATAGTTACTTCAATTGAAACACCGTTCGTATATACAAAAGCACATGAAGACCATCAAAAGTATTTGGAAAAATTAGGACAATCATCTAAGAAAGGTTCTTTAGATAGAATACAATGTTATGGAAATCGCGGTCCAATTAAAAAAATTAAAAAATCTGTCCATGATATATTTTTGAAAAAAGAATTGTAAATACACACCATATAAAAGAAAATGAGGAGGAACAGAAAAAGATATTATTAATAAAATGGACTTAGTTCTATATGTGCATAAAATGAATACCGGGTGCGGATAAAATACATTATGCGTTTGTGTTCTGGAGAGAGAGAGGAGGTAACAAAAATTATTATTTTTTTTAACGAGAAGTGTGTTTTATATTTGTGTGAATATTTTTTATACCCCAAAAGTAAATAACTATATTACACAACTTGATATTTTAAAAACTTATCTTGCAATGATTGAAAATCAAAAGAAGGACACTCAAAATTGAATTTTGAAAATACAGCTGAAATTTGTCCACGATGATGCGTTCCATGATTAAACACTTGTGTTAAGCCTGATGCACGTACAAGATTTGTAGCAACACCTTCCGTATCATGATACGTTATATTGGCAATACACCATGCATCATCTTTATCTTTCAACAGTTCGATCCACCTATCACATTGTCCTAATAATTTTTCAAATAATTCATTTCTGTTTTCATATCTTTCTTCCCACTTTCTTCCTAGCTCAACACCATCTAATAAATAGATTGGAAATATATCCTTTGGCACTTCACTACCGTTTATACGACCATACCATATCTCATCACCTCCTAATAAATGGTTCATGGTTCCATGTATAGAATTAAAAAACAGAGACACATTTTTTTTGTACAAATTATTATTAACATCACCTGTCTCACCATCAGGCATCTTTTCTTGTATTGCTTTAATTAAACACGCGCAGCAATGTTTATGATACATGGCCATATATCTAAAATGATGTGCTAAATGTTGTGTTGGTGGTTCGTTATTGGTAGACATTTTTTTTTTCTGGTATAAGAGTTGTCTTATTACAGGCAATATATATACTGACCTCAATGCCGTATTATATGTTTTGGATTTCTGTTCCTGAACCCTCAACACATAAGAGAACAATATATATAATAATACCAAAAAAAGATATGTATTTTTTGATGATTTCTTTTCGCAAAAATCATCATTTTCACCTTAATCGCCTATATGTACCTCTCAAATGACCCATAATTTATACTTGAATGATAATTAGAATATAGCACAATACTCAAAAATACGCTCCAAAACAAAATGGAAAAGAATTCTTCTACAAAAATCACATATATTTACTACATGTGATAATCCATATATTAAAATATATAAAATGTAATAAATGTGTACGAATCTACAATGAGGATAAACAGTAAAGGAAAATCAAATGAGATCAAAGCGAGTATTAAATATATGTGTGTGTGTGTGTGTGTGTATACATACCGACAAATAAATTATATAATATAATTCTTTAGAAGTAGTAATGGAAGCTATGCAAGCAAAAGCAATATCATTAAATGATTTAGCACTGTTAGATGTAGATGTTGATCAATTATTGAATAAAAATGAAAAGACCAGGTCATTATCGGATGAAATGAGACGGTCATTGCATATACGTGGAAGGACTGCATATGCGGAATCATTATCGTCTATCGATACTGATTCGCAACATTCATTTAGTAGCCATGCTACATCAAAATCAAGTCGATCAAATGCATCATCATCCATTAGTAGTGTTCGATCAAATTCATCATCTACATCATCGCGGGCATCAAATAGCAAGAAAGGGAAAGTATTAGCACGAATGTCATTGACTGGTATTGAAGCAGTTGCAGTTGCTGAGTCCAAAAGAAAACAAGCAGCAGATTTAAAGAAATCAATGGAACTGAATTATGTAGCATTGAAAAAGAAACAACAAATCGATGAACAAAATCAAAAGCAATTATTAAGTAATAGTTTTTTTAATAGTATAGATGACAACAGCAAAGATGCAAATCGTTTGCAGAAAAAAAAACAATTGATCGATGGCGAAAGCCTATTTTCATCTGTATTAAAAAATGATAGTAATAGTGATTATGAAGTTGATTATATTTCAAATTATAATAAGGATGATGATGAGATGAATGGTACAGGTATCAATCGCAGTATTAGCAAAGATAGTAGTGATAGCAACAATCGTAATTCCTTCAACGTAATTGACATTAATGAAGATGCCCGTCGAAATAGTGATAACAATAAATCGCCTAGAAATACACCAACAAAATCATATTTCAGTTTAAAAGGCATAAGAAAAATCGCAAAACGGATG
Organism: Stramenopiles sp. TOSAG23-2; assembly: GCA_900128395.1. Taxonomy (NCBI): domain Eukaryota; species Stramenopiles sp. TOSAG23-2. The sequence goes on along the minus strand of LT649239.1, from coordinate 8,233 downwards.
ATAAAAGGTCCATCATCGACAAAACATAAAATAAATTCAACCAGTGAAAAGAAATACCATCAACAACAACAACGACAATATGATGACGATGGCATAGTGTAAAAATGTGTGTGCACAATTTTTATTTTTTATTAAAATTTACGGTTCTCGGGGTATTTATTATTTTTGAAAAAATAATTTTTTACGTTTTACCCATCCCGCTCACTACTGAAGGGCTACATTTTGGCCAATATTTATTCATCTTCCAAATTCGATTTCTTCGTTTGTTACATTTTCAAAATTGGAATTTTAATTTTATGAACATTTTTTGTTACATATATATATATTTGTTTGTATGTTTATAAATAAATGTACAAGTATGATAGATTGTACCTGAGAGAAGACTCTCAAACACCACTCAAAATATTACACATGGAGGATATATATATTTGTGAACAACTTTTATATTAATACACTATCAATTATCGTTAGTGTTTACGTTATAATATTATTATATACCTTATGAGTAAATAAAATCTTTAAATATATTATAAATAAGAGAATTTTTTTATATATTTGAACAAAAATGCATTATTGTTCAATGTTGTGATAAATGCTCTCGATCAAGAAAATATTTTAATTTATCTTTATAACTTTTCAAGTCTTCTGGCCTTGATCCACGTCTTATTTCTAAATCGGTTATACTAAAATAATCATCCATACCAGATGGGGTTTCAATTTGCGTACCACTTAATATAACAACGATTGTATTCTGTGCCTTTTTAGATTCACTTAAATATTTCAATAGTGTTGTTCTTGATTTATCTAAAAATACACGTCCAATACCTTCAGTAACAAAATCACATTCAGAAATATGATCAAAATGATGTTTTATTAGATTAAATATATAATTATATTGCTTATCTTGTTGTTCTAATTCTGTTAATGAATAATCTGGATCTGCTAATAATATTCGAAATGCTTTCATGCCTGCACGACATGTTTGCAATGGGGGAGAGACTTGCATGGTTTTAGTATCCAAACGTTGTACAAAACCTAAATTTCCAGCTGGATCAAAGCCCGTATGAGTCGATGATACAAGTAACAAACAACATGAGTCTGGAACACGTTTCATTACTGTGCGAAACGCGGAACGACCACCAAATGGCAAACCGCCTAATCCACCAATATTTACATAATCTTTTGGAAAGAGCCAATCGCCATTAAAAATGGTACTGACGTTCAATGGCGATCTTGAGCAAGCAAAATATGTATTTGAATAATTTAAACCTTCATCTGATAATACACCTAATATAGCTTTTCTTAAAGTTGGATTTGGTTCTGCACCAGGATAGACCTGTTCTATAGATCGTTTAATAGTTTCAGCTTTCATCCTCCCATCTTCTTCAAAATCACTCGGGCCCAACGGTATTGGTGGTGGTGCCGCTCCAGCCTTTTCTTTTACTACGTCTATTAGATTTTTAGGATATTGATTCCATAATATTTTACGACAAAACTCGTTTGATACGGCTGTTCCAACGGAATTCAAGTCATCTTTTCTTGCTTTACTGCCTTTTATTATTACAGGAATTTTTACATGTTGTTTACGCTTCCATATAGGAACGGGTAAGTTACGAATTTTCATTATGTAATAATAATGAATATATGCTTATTCTTTGGCCTTTAGCCTTTATTGTACTTTCAATATATTACGAATGGGAAGATTTCCAGTCTTATACAAAAATATTGATTGAAATATATATACAATGTAATGATAATATATATTTTTACAGTCTTTATTTTTTGACACAACAACTGTTAAGCTGTAATAATGTAATAGTCTATGTAGGCGAAACACAAAAATTCTCCAATACTATATTTATGCTATTTTTAATATACAAAATCATATACTACTACGTACTAGCAACAGCCTTTTTTGTCTGGGCCAGCTGGACACTGCTGCTGGCGCAGCTTTTTCTTTTTTTTTTCGGCGTTTCTGCAACTCCTGCTTCTCACCAAAAAAGTTAAAGTGCACAAAAGAAATATTACCAGTATTATGAAGTTGGATACAAAGAGTACCTCACGCTTTTTGGGATATTTAAAATGAAAATGTCTATGATTTACGCTATAAGTATCTTTAAACTGTAATGAATAAATAAAAGATCGACCAGTAAATACATCACCCTTCGCAAGATATGTTAGAAAAAAGAAGAGAAGAAGTGGAGAAATAAGACGACTGCCTGGACTACACACAACATATATTTATCTTAAATTTACATTCCGTTAATCCCAAGTATATATATATATAATATATAGTATATATTAATATAGAGATACAACAATTAATTATATATTACTACAATAAGATAATCTATAATATATAGAGAATATTTTATATAAGCTAACACTTTCACAAATACAAAAATATGGGTGCATCTGGTTCATCTGGTGTATTAAAAAAAGAGGAATGTTCCAAATATTGGACTGTAAGTAAAAAAGTGTTAGGAAAGGGCTCGTTTGCAACTGTTCGTTCAGCTACAAAAGTCAACAATGGAGATCCAGAAAGATCAGAATATCCAGCTCAAGTGGCAGCAAAAATTATAGATAAAGCTACTTGTACGCACGAAGACCTGCCGTTGCTGAAAGATGAGGTAGATATAATGCTCAAAATTAAAAATAAAGGCTGTGTACAACTATATGAAATGTTTGAGAGTGATAAGCATTTAATATTAATGGTAGAACTTTGCAACGGTGGCGAACTTTTTGATCGTATTGCGCAGAAAGAAAAATATGGCGAGGAAGAAGCCGCTGATGTCATATGCCAAGTGGCAGAAGCATTGAAATATTTGCATGATCATAATATCGTTCATCGTGATTTAAAACCAGAAAATTTAATCTATAGTGAAAACGATGGAAATACGTTGAAACTTACAGACTTTGGTTTAGCAAAGTATATTGATCAAGATACTGCAAGCAATATGATGGAAACAGCATGTGGTACACCAAGTTATGTTGCGCCAGAAGTGATCCAAACATCACCAATGTATGGACCAAAAGTTGATATGTGGAGTTTGGGCGTTATTGCATATATCTTATTGTGTGGTTTTCAACCGTTTTATGCGGAGGATGACAATTTAATGGAATTATTCCAATCGATAAAGGCAGCAGAATACGAATTCTTATCGCCATATTGGGATGAAGTTTCAGATAGTGCAAAAGATTTAATCTCTAAATTATTAGTTGTTGATCCTGAAGAACGTTATTCTGCAGAAGAAGTATTGGCACATCCATGGATATGTGATAAGACAAAACGGAGAGAAGGCGATTTGGGTCATCATATTCAAGATGGTATCGGTAATATATGCGCAAAAACGAAATGGAAAAAAGCACAAGCACGTATTAAAGTCATGCGTACGATTGGCAAAATAGCGAAAGCATCGAGATTATCGAAAGCGGCTAATGTTGAAGAAAAAGTTGAGTAAATATGTGTGTATGTAAATGTATTGTATGTGGGTGAATGTATACATGGTTTCTTGTAAATGTAAACAAGTTGTTAAATAAAATATGAGAAGAGTTTGGTATTTACGTACGAAGTTTGGTTTATTTTATAAATATTAGATATATATACCATTTTTTAGATTTATGAACGCGGTTAAAATCTTAAAGTATATATTACCATTTTTTAGATTATTATTTGTCATTAGTGAGGATTAACATTTTTAAAAAAATCATATTAATATTTTTACTTTCAAACGACATTGTACACTTTATCATATTAAAAATGCCGCACTTCATCTGTAATTCCTGTTTTTGTTACGAGCGTACGTAGTTATTGACACACATACTTTTGAGAGTAGGAATTATCGCGAGTAGAAATAAAAAATATTAATATATTTTATTAATATAATCATATTATGATATATATAGACTGTTTTAAAATATATATAAAATAAATATCAATACACACGTTACGCACACACACACACACACATACTACAAATTTTACTTTTCCTACAACAAATTAACGTTTTACAACAACAATTTTCCTTTCTTTGCTAATATAGCTTCTCTCTCTTTGCGTTTTTGCATTGCAATCTTTAATTGCAATGCTTTATGTGCAGCTTCGATTTTTCTCTTTTTCTCCATAGCAATTTCATGCCTGGATGCATGCAAAGCATTTTCATCAAAATCACCTTTCCATCTTGTTGACCATCCTTGCCCACCTTTTGTTTTTAATGGTACATCTTTTGGTTTTGGTGATACTGTTATATCTCCAGGCCATCCAAGACGTACAGTTGCTTGTAAACGCCTACCAATACCTTCAACTTCTAATGTTTGCATCCACATTGGCATTTGGTATCGTATAAATAAATTTTTAAATACACCACGGCATGGATTACCAAAACTTTTTTCCAAATCCTCACTACGCGGGACGTGTAAAAGTTTACCTTTATTACGATCCAAACGCCGTGTCAAAATAGAGGTAATATCATATAAACCTTTTCTAGAATCCATTGATGGGTGCCCAAAACCAGCACTTTTTAAATTTACACCAGGTGCTACCAACATATTATTTCCTTTTAAAAGTCGCGAACGTTCTCCACCTTCTTTATATGCAGGTGTTTCTAATGATAATGTTTCTACTAAATGTCCACTTGTATCACATCGTATTTTTGCTTTACCGGCATGTTCTCTTAATGTATATTCTATGTACAATACTTTGGCAAGTCCTGGACATGGATCTTTACCAACAATTTCAATCATGTTATCCTCTGTAGTAATTTCTAAACGTTCTCCTTCACAATAATCAGCTCTTTTCTGCAAAATCAAAGTTAATGTTTCACTGTTAGAGAAGCAATCAGCTTCGACACGTTCACCAATTTCAAAACCACCACTATCAATTTCAATATCATTTATACTTTTAGGTTTTTTCTTTTCCATTTTCTTTTCTTCCTTTTTGTCCAAAGATCGTATTTGAGCAGATGTAATACCTGATTTAAAATCACCATCATCAAATTTAATACTATATGTACCATCTTTGCTTATATCGTTTACTTCTCCACTGTAATATTGATCCACAAATTTAGGTCTCGCACCTTTAAGTAAACTTTGTTCTTTTAACGGTTTTAACATACCAAATCGAGCATAATTAATTTTTAATTGTGGAGTTACCATGGGTGCTATTATTGTCAATGGTTCCAATACATGTCCATGTGCTTCCGGGACAGTAACATCACCTAGCCAGCCACCCATTTCATAATCAATAATTAAATGTTTACGGCCACCAGGATATGGATCCCCAAACCAGTTTGCTACATCTTCATCCCCTGGTATACCTAAATATCTACCACCTGCATCGTCTATTCTAGCTTGTAACTTTTCCGTAACATTGTATTGGCAACGTGGATCTGCTCGATGTCCATATGTAGCATATATAATAAATAACCATGGGTCAAATGGAGGTACAATTTTAAGTGATTTTTTCAGCCTATCACCTTTCCCTTGCATGACGTACCGTTCACAATAGCGATCGCCATAACGTGTAAGTATAGTTAATTGCTTTCGGCCCTTTTCATATGGATCACCAAAAGTTTTTAGTGGTTTAAATTTTTTAGCATTTATTGTTAACGAGTCACCCGTGCCTTCGTCTACCATTTTTTGAATTTTATCGGTTACATCAATCGATTTTGCACCATCTCTAGGATGTCCCCATGCAGCTGCACGTATGACAAGACGTAAACGTTTAATTAATCCACCGGCAGAATTCGGATCATCCTCCTTTACTTCGCAGTAAATACCTTCATCCGAATCATTATACGTTAACTCTCCTATATCTAATTGGCAATATGTACAATACCTATAAACTAACTTAACACGTTTCGTTGGAAATCCCATTGTTGTACCACAACTTTTACAACGAATGGTTTCCATACCTGTATATTTCGATGCATTTCCTTTTGAATGTATATGACGTAAGTCCATCTTTGAGTTTTTTGTTGTTTTGTTGCAAAGATTGCAAAATAATAATGAGATTGATTTTCCTACTTTGTTTGTTACATGTTCATACCATTTTATTATTTCATATATTCATCAATTGAAATAATAATAATTATCAAGAAAAAAAAAAAAATTAATTATAACGTCTTCATTCTGGCATTTTCCAGGCATTCTTGTTGGTGGTCCAGTTTTTTTTAGTAGAATTTTTTTTTTGGAGAAATATGCCCTTCTCTCAAGTACAAAAAATACCTAATATGACCTATCAAATATATCAAACACTACAAATCTACTGAGTATATGAAAAGGACTACATTAAGTATAAATATGTTAGGAAACGAAAAACAGAAAACATGGCAGAAAAACACAATTTTCAAGTGTAAAATGTTGAAAGGCGCCTGTCCATGCTAATTTCTTAATGCTATTTCCATATATTAAAAAAACTTCATAGGGACAATTATCATTACTATAGAAAATAACAAAAAATCTCCATACTATAGTTTAACAAAAAATCTCCATACTTAAGTTTTAAGTATATTGCCAAAATTATGTAAATTAGACTACCAACTTTATACTACATTTCTCTAACACCTCAAACACGAATATTTTTGCCAATTATATTTTCATTTTTAAAAGTTCCGCCAAAGTGGGTACGAAAATTGAGAAATTTCATCAGATATACAAAATTTGCATTATGTCTCCAAACATCATTTCCAACATTTACACCCCATATAAACTTCCGCATCCTTTCTTTATATATATTACTTGTATCTCTAAACTCCAACCAAAATAAATATTACATTTACATGAAACGCTAGACCCAAAGTGAATTTTCACTCAAAAATGCACATTTTTTGACACTTTTATTAAGGTTTTACAAGCCTATTCCATAGTAAGGGTACTTTGACATGCAATTGAAACGTTGTTAGTAAAGTATGTTCCTGACACTCAGTTGTCATCAACTTACTCTTAGGTTTGGCTCTATACATGTATTAATGAGAATCGAACCTACTTTTGTATTAATATTTTGATTGACTTGAGATATATTGTATTAACTATACCCTATTTTGCAATGTATTTGAACATGGTTGAAAAAGGCCTAAAAATCCAGATCGATTTTCATACACAACAATTTTAACGGGAGCTAGAAATCTTCATTTAGAACATGAAACATAAAAAATTTTGATAAAATATCGTAGTTTCTATGTCATAGGTGATATATTTAACTTTTCTCCGAGAGTTTACGTGTATAATTATGTTTTTAACAAAAAGTGCTGAGAATTTTTTTTAAATCGTACGTTAGCATGGAGTTAGTATTAGAGCACTTTTTCATCGAAATGGTGAAAATCATGAAAGGTTGAAAACTTTCATTGAAGATATTAAAATTAGACTTTGAAACGTTGTATATCCGTTATTTATTACGTATACAATATCTGTAGGTCGTGGTCTTGGCAGTTTACCAGTAGAACCTTGCTTATTAAAAATATCGTGCATTTTGATCATTTACGTTAGGGTTAGAGATGCTAGCACTACTCAGCACTGCGGGGTCATACCCGTACATGACGGGACCTCTCACTCTATTTTTCAACACCAACATACACTCACACAAATGCCATTTCTACACTTTCCCATTATATACATTTCATCGTTGTGATGATGGATTTTTCATTTCATTACATGACGGGACCTCTCACTCTATTTTTCAACACCAACGTACACTCACACGAATGCCATTTCTACACTTTCCCATTATATACAAAGCTGAAACCAATACCTAAAAGTCGTATACTGATGATATGAACATTTCCCGACCGTCCTCCTGTCCATACACCGGATATAAGTCGAGCTTGACACCGATATGTGATTTTCAAGATCGGGTTAGTTTAGGGTTATAGACCAAAAAATCACCAAAATATTGAAAAATTCTCAGAAATATCACCAAAATACAATATGTCGATTTTTTCTATCTAAATCTTCTACAAAACAATCCCCGACTGTTCTCCTGTCCATACATCACGTATAAGCCGAGCTTTATACCGATATGTGATTTTCAAGATCGGGTTAGTTTAGGGTTAGAGGCCAAAAAATCACCAAAATATTGAAAAATTATCAGAAATATCACCAAAATACAATGTGTCGATTTTTTCTATCTAAATCTTCTACGAATTAATTCGAAATAAGACACATCTCTTAACACATGTCTAAAGGAAAGAAGTACATGAATATTTTGATCTAATTATGTTTTAAATGAAACTGACTG